>RJWJ010012068.1:0-27447 GCA_004363605.1 Indri indri
GGATAACTGTGGGGCTGCTCCTTAGGGAGGACCTGGCCCAGCTGCCCTTCCTCACCATGTGCATCAAAGAGAGTCTGCGGCTGCATCCCCCCGTCACTGCCATCTCCCGCAGCTGTACCAAGGACGTTGTGCTCCCAGATGGCTGGGTCATCCCCAAAGGTGCCCACAGTGGCAGGGGGAGGAGGCTCCTGGGCGGGGTGGTGGTCCCTTCAGGCAGCTTGGACCTTGTGCTGACTGTCCCCTCCTCCCGACAGGGAGCATCTGTGCCATCAGCATCTTTGGGATTCACCACAACCCGTCAGTCTGGGCGGCCCCTGAGGTGCTGCCCCTCCCCCTTCTCCATCCTGGGACCTGGTTGGGGGGGGGGGGCGGTCCTGACCGGGGAAATCAGACACTCCCTCTGCTGTGCCCACATCTGTCTTTTCTGGGGGTGGCTGTGATTCCTCAGAGACCCCACTCAGCAGCTCTATCTTGCCCCGTCCCCAGGTCTATGACCCCTTCCGCTTCGACCCAGAAAATTCCCAGGAGAGGTCACCTCTGGCGTTTATTCCCTTCTCGGTGGGGCCCAGGTGAGGCCCGCGGGGGTCTGAGGCGGAGACCGGAGGAAGGTGTTGAGAGTATAGGAGGCAATTTCGTCATATCCCCCACCCTCCGAATGTCTGACTTGCGGGACGGCTGTTTCAGGAGGGCAGAGATTTGAACAAGATCCTTGGAAAAGGGGTGTGCTCCGAACCCTGTCCGCTGTCTGCTGGTCTGAGTTGGGGGCTGGAACTGGGCCGGGTTCAGGGGATGCGAGAGCCCAGGGGAAGGTCCCCGGCAGGGTTATACCCCTCTGCCCTTCAGGCCGATCGGGTGAGGGTGGGGGCCCCGGGCCAGGTTCCAGGTGCGATGGGGCCCGGATGGGGGTCCTGGGTGCAGTCAGAGTCCCCGCCCCACACCCATCCCTCCCCCCCAGGAACTGCATCGGGCAGACTTTCGCCATGACCGAGATGAAGGTGGTCCTGGCGCTCACGCTGCTGCGCTTCCGCGTCCTGCCCGACGACACGGAGCCGCGCAGGAAGCCGGAGCTGATCCTGCGAGCCGAGGGCGGCCTCTGGCTGCAGGTGGAGCCGCTGAGCGCGGGGGTGCAGTGACCGCTGTCCGCCTGGCTTTAGACCCACTCCCACCCGCCCACCTGCCTTTGCAGACTCCCACTGAATGATGAAAGAACATAATACTATCTAGCATTTATTGAGCATTTACTAAGTGCCAGCAAGTTTACATGCACCATGCCACGAAGCAGGTGTTATCATTATTAGCTTCCCCATTTGCAGACAGAGGCTCAGAGAGATCAATTCACTTCCCCAAGGCAAAACAGCCAGGAAGTGGCTGGGCCAGAATTGGAACCCTAGCCTCTGTCTGATGTGAGTCAGCATTCTGAACCATGAAGCCATTCAGGCTACTATACAAATCTCCTCTTCCCTAGTAACATGTGATGAAAAAGCTGAGGAGAAACAAACAATTCACACTGATAACCAGCTGCTCTGTGTTTAAAGAAGAAAACAACAAGCCCCCAGAGAATTCAACTGAAATAGTGTCATGGGGTCCCCAAATCAGGCAATAAGTAGAATTTGTCTGAACCCACCACCTCCAGCCCCGCTCTAAAGCTCTCAGTGCCCATGAGTCAAAGCCCCTGGGCCTGGAGGACGCATCAGAGAGTCTTGATTTCAAAATATATTACTATTACAAAGCTATAGTAATTAGAGCAGTATTGTACTGGCATAAAAACAGATATTTAGACCGATGGAATAGAATGGAGAACCCCCAAATAAAACATGTGGCATTGTAGGTCCTTAAGCAGCCTTTTGACTGAATTCAAATTGTACAAAACAAATCCTAGATGTGTTTTAAAAATAAAATAAAAATATGAAAGATGAACAAAAATGTATTAATAAAAATAAAAAGATTTTATTAAAATAGAAGGCCCCAAGTTCCCCACCCAAATGGATGAAAGACTTAAAAATAACACCTGAAACCATAAACCTCCTAGAAAAAAAGATAGGAAAAAGTCTCCTTGACATTGGCCTTAGCAATAATTTTGGAGATACCACCCCAAAAGCACAGGCAACAAAAGCAAAAATGAACAAGTGGGCCTACATCAAATGGAACAGTGTTTGCACAGCAAAGGAAACAATCAGTGAAATGAAAGGCAACCCGCGGAATGGGAGAAATATTTGTAAACCATACCTCTGACCGGGAGTCAACAGCCAAAATATATAGTTAAAACAGCCTCTTAGGAAAAAACCAAATAACCCGATTTAAAAATGGGCAAAGCACCTAGATAGACATTTCCCTAAATAACCAGCAGGTTACATGAAAAGGTGCGCAACATCCCTATTCATCGGGGAAATGCAAATGAAAACCACCACAATGAGACAGCACTTGACGTCTGTTAGAAAGGCTGTTGCAGAATGGTTTGTAAAAAGATAACATGTTACGACGAGGATGTGGAGAAAGTGGAACACTTGTGCGCTGTGGGTGGGAGTGTAAAAGGGGGCAGCCACTGAGGGAAGCAGTGTGGAGGTTCTTCATAAATTAAAGATAGAACTTCCACGTGATCCAGCAATCCCACTTCTGAATATTTACCAAAAGAACCGAACTCAGGATCTCGAGGAGCTGTCTCAGCTCCCATGTTCATTGCAGCGTTACTCACAGTAGCCAAGATGTGGAATCAACCTCAGTGTCCGTCAGCGCGTGTATGGATAAAGAAAGTGTGGTGTACACAGTAACTACAATGGAATATTATTTAGCTTTTAAAAAGAAGGACATCCCGCCACTTGTGACAACATGAATGAACGTGAAGAACATTATGCAACGAAAACAAGCCAGTCACAGAAAGCCAAATGCCACATGATTTCACTTACACGTAGAATCTAAAGTCGTCAGACTCGTAGCAGCAGAGAGTGGAACAGTGGTTGTGTGTGCGTCGGAGGAGAGACACGGGGAGATGTTGGTCAAAGGGCACAAAGTTCCGATCATGCAGAGTGATCAAGTCCCGAAGTTCTAATGTACGGCATGGTGAACACAGTTAATGCTGTAGCCTACGACATACACTTGAAGTTTGCTAAAAGGGTAGATTTTTACTGTTTTCTCCTTGTGGCACAAAAGGTAACTATGTGAGGTGATGGATACACTAACTGGCTTGATTGTGCAATCATTTCACAATGTGTACACATATCAAGACATTCCATGGCACACCTTAAAGATATACAATTTTTCTCTGTCAATTAGCCCTCAGTAAATCTGGAAGAAAAATAGTTTCAAAAATTCGAAAAAATAAAACGACTGTGACTCTAGAGTGTGTCTTGGAACCTGGAAAGGGATAACTGTCCTCTTTGCTCCATTTTTATAAGATTAGTGTGGTTTTGTACTGTCTTTTATTTTTCTGAAGGAATCTTGGAATTGTTTTTATCAAATTTACAGTGATTCACTGGGATTTAACTACGGTTGCATTGTGGATGTAATTTGGGAACAAATCGTCATCCTTGTCCTAACAGATCACACCATCCAAGACTGTAAACTCTTCTCTTGTCCACCCTTCCCATGGCTCAGCCTACACCTGTAAACGAGGCAGAGCGTCTTCCACGTGCCCTGGACCTTGGCAGGTGCAAGTAGCAAAAGTTGGTGGTAGCAGCAAATATTCAAATGAACCGCTGACCTGGCGAAGGGTTCCACATGAACAGCAGTTGAACATAGTCCATTGATCATTTTTAAAAGGACAGTCAGTGGCCTTCCTTGCCTGTAACCAATAGAAAGGGTGTGGAGGTCAGAGCTGGGGATTTGGAGTGCAGAGACCCACAACGGGAGGTGTTCAGTGGGGTCACACACCCCATTCTAGAGCCGGGGAGAGTTCTGCTATGGTTGTGAAGGACGGGGAACCCCCGGGAAGGGCTCACTTCTGAGAGATGTGTGGTGGGAGGTGTCTTAATTCAGAAGTACCTGGTGAGCTCTCACTGACCTTTGGGAATTGAGGCTGCCAGAACCCACTTTGCTTGGTTCCTGCAGGCCAGCAGTGCCTGGGAGTTTGCATTCTCTTGGGAACAGTTTTTAACCAATGACTGATGGGCTTGGGAGGACAAATTCTCCAGCTCTGTTGCCCCTGAAATATTCTAGGTGCTGACATATGCCAATGACCAGAGAGAGAGTGGTCTCTTCCCTCAGCTTCTCATGGTCCAGTGGAGGCATGCTGTCATGTAACCAGGGATGTAACCAGGAAAGAGTCGTCAGAGGTATGATAAGGGAAGCCTGGGGAAGCTAAGTGTAGGAGCTAAGTCAGAGAGTCAGCCAGAGACTTACAGAAGGCTTCTGGAGGTGATCTAAGGTGAGTTCCCTTAAAGGTGAGTTGGTGTTATCCACATGAGATGGCCAGGTGGAGGAGGGGTTTCCAGGTAGTGGGGACAGTAAGTGCAAGGCTCGGTGTGACAGAAGCATGGTGCATTCAAGGACGATGGCATGTCCTAGTGAGCCCTGTAGAGTTGGATGTGGCTGGAGGGTTTCTGGGACATGAAGGCAGACAAGTGAGAGGACAAGAGCAGGCAAAACCGTGAAGTTCACTTGAAGAGTTTGTTCCAAGAGCAATGGGGAACTCTATGGGTTTTTTAATACATGCAGAAAATAGCTGTATGATATTCCATTATGTGGACATATTCACGGACATTTGGGTTGTTTCCAGTTTGGAGTTCCTGTAAATGATGTTCCTATGAATGTCTAGTTCATGTCCTTTAGTGGATAACAGAAGGTCTGTTTCTAGGAATGTAATTGCTAGGTCATAAGGGAAGCCTATATCAGCTTGATTAGATACTGTCAAACAGTTTTCTAAAGTGGTTGCACCAGCTGGTTGGTTTTAAGCACAGTGGCATACATGGTCACTTGTTTCTAGAAAGTTCTTTCTAGAAGCTGTAAGGAGAATAGGGTGTAGAACACAAGGGTGGGCTTGGGGAGACCCAGGAAGATACTGGGAGGGCTGGGTGAGGGTATTGTGAAATGACATGTGTAGGCAGATTCGAGACTGATTTCAGGTATGGAATGGACAATGTTTCTCATTAGACAGAAGGAGAAACGGAATGAACTGTTTTTACCCACAACACTTCTTTTTTTTTTTTTTTGTGAGGCAGAGTCTCACTCTGTTGCCTGGGGCGAGTGCCATGGCGTCAGCCTAGCTCACAGCAACCTCAAACTCCTGGGCTCGAGCAATCCTACTGTCTCAGCCTCCCTCCCGAGTAGCTGGGACTACAGGCATGCGCCACCATGCCCGGCTAATTTTTTCTATATATATTTTTAGCTGTCCAATTAATTTCTTTCTATTTTTGGTAGAGACAGGGTCTCGTTCTTGCTCAGGCTGGTCTTGAACTCCTGAGCTCAGGACGATCCGCCCGCCTCGGCCTCCCAGAGTGCTAGGATTACAGGCGTGAGCCACCGCGCCCGGCCCAACCACAACACTTCTGACACCAAATGTGTGGGCTGTTTCCACATCAACAACCAGTTCTCCAGCTCCCTAGACACCAGCTACTTGTCTAACAATTCAATTCAATTCTGAGAAATACCAGGAGTTAGTGTCAGACGTCACATTTAAGGGCTCAGTCCTACAAGACTGCCCTCACTTCAGAAACCAGTCACAAGAATTAGCTGCCCACAGTGTAACTGTGGGAACAGCTCAGACTAATTAAGCATTGCTTTGGTTACAGATGTCACAGAGCCAAAATCGCAAGTTATGCAGCCCCAGCATGTGCAATGAGGAAAAGGCTTTTAACCTTCTAATCATTAACACTGCCAGCCTGGCAGACCTGCTGCATTGGCATCACCTGGGGCTAGTCAGAAATGCCATAAAATGTTGACACACCCCCAGATCGAAGAGACAGATTTGAGTATTGTCTCCTGTCTCCTTGCAAGTTGACTCACAATAAAGCCTTTCATTGTGTCAAAAGTCAGTGCCATAGTATTGGCTTCTATGCAGGTTGGGGAGTGAGCCCTTTGCTCTGTAACAAGGTTACCCACACTTTTGTTTGACTTGGCTACCAAGTCAGTTTTAAACAATCTCCCCCTCCCTTCACTTTTGATAATTTGCTATAATGACTCACAAGACTCAGGAAAACACTTTACTTACTCTGACTGGTTTATCATGAAAGATATAACCCAGCAACATACAAATGGAATTGGTGCACAGGGCAAGGTATAGGGGAAGGAAGTTCGCAGAGCTTCCATTCCTTGTCTGGGTGCATCAACCTCCCAGAATCTCTAGGTATTCCCCAACCAAGAAGCTTTCCCAGCCCCTTTGTTTAAGGGTTTTTATGGGGGTTGAGTTTTGTTATGTAGGCATGATTGATTAGATCATTGGCCATTGGTGACTGACTCAATCTCTAGCCCCTCTCCCCTCCCCAGAGGTCTAGAGGGTGTGGTTAAAAGTTCCAATTCTCATTGTTAATTAAAAATAAACTTAAACAAATTTTTTAAAGTTCCGACCATCTCATCATGCCTTGGTCTTTCGGGTGACCAGCCCAGCCCCCATCCTGAAGCTATCTAGATGTCCTCAGCCAAGACTAATCTCATTAACATACAAAAGAGAGTCATATCACTGCAGAGAGTCCAAGGTTCCTAGAAGCCCTTGAGTTAGAAACGCAGGATTAAGACCCAATATCCTGTGTGCTCTCAATGAGCAGGTGGGGGTGACCGATTAGAAAGAACAGAAGTAAATAAAATGGATGAAGTGCTCACCGAGGATATTACAGTCTATCCTGGAAGACAATTTCAAATGAATAATGTAAGTCAAGGGACATAAGAGAGAGCCATGGGCGGATTTAACCTGAGGCCAGTTAGACTGCTTGAAAGGGAAATCTACTTACACAATGCTTGGGATTTAGCTATAGAAGTAGTTGGGTGGGTTAATGGTAGTGGAGGTGAGGTTGAAAGAGGGTTTCAAATGGAAAAAACTGGTCATGTACATTCCCAGGCACAGAGCACCTGGTGACAACACGACCTGATGAGGAAGAAGACAAGAATGTTCCCGTTTGATTAGTTGTTTTACAGAGCAATTTGTTAACATGAAAATCACACTTTTGCTAGCATCTTTGTTTTATCAAAGGAATAACTATTTTCCAGTTTTTTAAATCCATATAAATCATCTTAGAATTTTCTTCCTCTACTGTATACATACACAGGAGGAAAACAGGGACTCTGCTGGTATTTTATTCAAACACTGGGATTGCAGGTCTTTGTCCCATTTCACTGATCCATGTTGGTGAGAAGCAGGTGAACACCCTGTAGTGGGCAGCAGAGTCTGAGGTCAGTGGCTCCAAGTTGAGGCCAGTGTGGAGGCTGCAAAGGGAGGGACATGGGGCTCCCCTAGAGGTTCTAGGGCAGCTCCCTGCAAGGGCCTCCATCTGCTCAGGACAGACACAGAGGGAGTGTGGATTCTGAGAAGCCCCAGAGCACCGGACAGCAGGTATTCCTGCTATTCCTGCTTTCTTCGGATTAGTGTTAAGAATGGTATAAATTTCTGCATACCTTTATATTTAATGTCTCTTTATTTTTTTATTTAAAATTTTATTGAAGATCTATTCCCTTAGTGATTTTCAAGATTAGAATACATTGTTATTATGATCACCCAGTTGTACAATAGATCTCTCGAACTTGTTCCTTCTAACTGAAATTTTTTATCCTTTGACCAACATCGCTCCTTTCCCCGTGTCTTTATATTTAAAACGTTTTTCTTGTAGACAACACAGAGGAAAGCAGTGAATATTATAATAACCCAAAACGTGCAGATGCTGTTTGTCCTTTTTGTAGTTGGACGTCAGGAGCCTGGGCCCGTTTTCTGGACGGTGTTTTTGGTCTGGGCATGCATAAGGTCGCTGGCGTCAGACTGTAGTTCCTGTGTATGAAGAAAATCTGTAAAGGTCAGGCTCAGAAAAAGACTCACTAGGTCTCCTGGAGAAAGGATTCATGAATTTAACAGTTTATTTAGGTCAGAACCTTAAACTCACCCCAGGTGAGAGTTTCCTGCCGATGAATATCAAAGCATTGAAGTAGGGAGTGTTCCCACACTCTGCAGAGGGTACGGGAGGGCACGCTGAGCTCCCAGAGTTAAATCCTTAGATGTTCCTGTCTCGTCACCAGGGAGTGATCCATTCTGGGTCACCATGTCAGCAAAGCCTGACTCTGAAATTTAGGAATATGTTTCACCTTCCCAATACGGGTTTTCCTTGTGAACTAGGGGTGCACCAGGCTGCCTCTTTGAGCTCGTTCAAATGTTTGCTTTTCTTCCCTTTTGATTCCTTTGTAGAATATTGCTGCCATATAACTCCGGTTTTTCCAGGCATTTCATAATTGTATACCCTTGGTGGTGTGTTATCTTCTTGGCTGAAAATGAGTAGATTGAGAGATAAGGTGTGAGGAAGCCTTGGCCTCTCTTCATCCTAAATTCCTGACCCCAGCAGGACAGCTGGCCCTCCTTTCTGATCCAGTGTGGCGCTGCTTGGTCTGGGCGCCCCTCCTGCTACGAGGCCAGAGGTCGCTCCATTGGACACCGAGTCTAGAATTTCCTTTGCACACTTGCGACCCCATGTCTGGAAGGAAGAAGCAGGAAGCGCCCACTGAGTACAGGAAGAAGCCAGTGCCCATTCTGGAAAGCCAGGAGCAAGTTCTGCTTAAATGCAAATATCCCCTTGGTGGGGCCAGGTCCCCCACGTGAGAAGGAAACCCGGTCTGGGCAGAGCAGTGGTTAAAACCCCGGCGACTGTATGACTGCGTCTACTGTCAGTCAAACCTCGGAGGGCGGGGCCTGGAGCAGCACCATCCAATCAGAGGTGTCGGGGCGGGGCCACGCGCGAAGTGTCCAATCAGTCGGGCTGTTGGGAGAAGGGGGAGACCTTCGACAAACCCGCGGGGGTTTTCCTGTCTCTCGCGCGCGCGAGATCTTGTTTCTGTCTGGAGACCCGGGTGCTTCCGCCGCATCCTCTGGCGCTCTGTGCATAGCGCTGGTCGCGGGAGCGGTGGAGGGGACGCCGGGACACCCCAGAAGCCGGGAAATGGTGAGTGTGTGGGGCCGGGCGTCCCCAGACGCGGAGCAGGGGTTGGTTGGAACCGGCCGGAACCGGCCGTGTCCCCGCGGTCCGCTCTGGAATCTGCGGACCCGAGTTGCCGCTGATGCAGCTCGGCCCTCCGTCTCTCCGGCCAACGGGGTGGGGCTGCGTCGGCAGCCGGGGCCCGGGCGTCCTGTCCCGTCCCTGCGCTGCGACCTCGGCCCCGGCGCCCTCTCTGGGCAGCTCCGCGCCCGCAGCCCCGCACGTCCCCAGACTGTGCGGTGACGGCGGGAGGGTCATCGGGGGAGGGTCCCCACTCAGTGTGTGTGTGGTGGGGGGGGGTCGTGCGTGGGCGGGGCTGCGGTCCGTGGGGTCCCCAGTCCCTCCTTTCTCTCCAGGGTCTTCCAAAGGTATGGGAAGCAGACTCTCAAATCCACGACCCTGTCCCCACAGCCCAGCTCCTCCTAGGGCTGGCAATTAAACCCCTAACTGCATTCCCAAATGCTAACTTCCCTTCTGAAATTCACCACGACCTTATCTATGTGTTCCTCATGCTACATTTTATTCAGCTTCAGTATTTTAAGTTGTCATTTTCCCACATACCAATAAATGGCTACTATTATAAAAGATTTGTTTTCTCTTTGTGAACATTTCACAAGAGAGGAAAGCAGAGCATGACCACCTGACACTCCGCTGTCCAAAACCTGTGCGCCTCTCTTCCCTCTACCTTCCTGAATTGCAGGCTTCTTAGCACAATGTCTTTAAATATCCATGGGATTGGTAGCGATGGTGTCTTGTCCCATGTTTCGTTTCCGATAGCAGTGATTTGTGTCTTCTCTCTCTTTTTTTGTAGTTAGCCTGGCTATGGTTTCATCAATTTTATCGAACTTTTCAAAGGACCAGCTTTTGGTTTTGTTGATTTCCTCTATTGATTTCCTGTTTGCAATTTCATCGATATCTTCTCTAGTTCTTATTGTCCTGTGTTTGATTTAGGATTATTTTCTTCTGCTTTGTCTAGTTTCCAAAAGTGGAAGTATAGATGATTGATTTTAGATCATCTTTACTAAGTATGTGCATTTAATTCTTTTTTTTTTTGTATTTAATTCTTTAAATTCCCCCCAAGCAAAGCTTCCTCTGCATCCCAGAAATTTTGATTGGATGAACTTTTGTTTTCATTTCCTTTGAAGTATTTGAGATTCTCCTGAGACTTCTTTTTAACCCATGTGTAATTTAGAAGTTTGTGGTTTAATATCCAATTATTTGGAGTTTTTCCAGCTATGTTTCTGTTATTAATTTCCAGTTTAATTCCAATATGGTCTGAGAACATTGTACGATTTCTATTCTTGTAAGTTTGTTAGGTGTGTTAGAACCCAAAATGTGGTCTGTCTTGGTGAATATTCTATGGGATCTTGAAAAGAACGTGTACTCTGCAGTTGTTGGGTGAAGTGTTCTATACATGTTAATTGAATCCAGTTGTTTGCTGATTTTGACTTCAACTATATCATTAATGATATACTGATTCTGCCTTTTTGATCAATTACTGATAGAAGTGTGTTAAAGTGTCCAAATAAAATTGTGGATTTCTCTATTTTCCTTGCAGTTCTATAAATTTTTGCCTCATGTAAATAGAGACTTTTAAGCACATGCATATTAAGGATTATTATGTCTTCTCAGGAACTGACTGCTTTATCATTATGTAATCCCAGTATCCCCTGTAATTTTTCCTGATCTAAAACCTGAATCATCTGAAATTAATATAGCTATTCCTGCTTTCTTTGAATTAGTGTTAGGAATGGTATAAATTTCTGCGTACCTTTATATTTAATGTCTCTTTATTTTTTTATTTAAAATTTTATTTTTTTAAGATCTATTCCCTTAGTGATTTTCAAGATTAGAATACATTGTTATTATGATCATGGAGTTGTACAGTAGATCTCTCGAACTTGTTCCTTCTAACTGAAATTTGTATCCTTTGACCAATATCGTTTCCCCATGTCTTTATATTTAAAATGTTTTTCTTGTAGACAACACAAAGTTCAATCTTGCTTTTTAATCTATACAGTCAGTCTGTCTTTTAATTGGTGTATTTAGATAATTCACATATAAAGTGATTTTTGATAGAGTTAGATATGGTAACCATTTTCTATTTGTTGTAGTTCTCTTTATTTAAAATTTCCACTCTTTTTGTCTTATCATTTTAATTGAGCATTCTACATGATTCTGTTTTCTTTCCTGTATGAGTATATCAAGTGTACTTGTTTCTTAAATTATTTTTTGTAATTTCCCTCCTTTTACAATTGATCTAAAACTACTTTTAAATCACATTGTTGTAGACTGGTTTATGGTATGCAGGCATAACAGAACGTTCCCAGTTCCACCCATGCCATAGGAAATTGCTGTCATCCATTTTACCCATCAGAAACTATAACCACCCAATACATTGTTTATATAATAATTTTGAGCAAACATTTATCTATTAGATAAGGTAGGAATAAGAGAAGTAAAGCATTTGTTTTACCTCCATTTTATTCTTTTCTAACACTCTTCTATATGTGACCGAGTTCCTAACCTACGTCATTTTCCTTCTCTATGAAGAACTTCTCATAAGAATTCTTGCAAGGCACATATACCGGGGACCCATTCTCTTAATTTTACTTTTTTCTTTCTTTTCTTCGGACTAGATAATTTCAGCTGTTTTATCTTCATGTTAGCAGATTCTTTATTCTACTTGTTCAAATCTATTGTTGGAAACCTTTAGAGAGTTTTTCATTTCACATGTACTTTACGTTGGTTTGCTTTTGTTTATTTTCCATGGTTGCCTTTACCTTTGCCTTTACCTTGCTTAAAGTCATTGTCTAGTAAGTTCAGTATCTGGGGATTCTCAGAGATAGTTTATCTCAGTTTTTTTTCCATCGATGAACCATATTTTCCTGTTTCTCTGTACTCTGTACTGTTCTTGATTTTTGTTGTTGAAAACTGGACATTTGAATATTATAATGGGGTAACTTGGGAAATCACATTCTCCCCCTTTTCCAGCGGTGTTTGCTACTCTTGTTTATTGAAGGCTGTACTTGGCTGTTTCATAACTTTTCCAAAGTATTTTTTCAGAGACTATTCCTTGTCGTGTGTAGTCACTGAAGTCTGTGTTCCTGTAGCTGTCTTCAGCCAGTGTTTTGACACAGATTCCCCGAGTGCCAGAAGCTGAAAAAAGAAGAATATGAAACAACCAAAACCTTACCTCCTGCCGTCTTTTTGTGTGGCTGTGTGCTGGGACGTTCCTTGAACACTCAGCCCGTCTGTTTAAAACTGCTTCAGGCTTCACTTCCTGCCGAACTAAGCCCAGAGATTAGCTGGTGCTGAAGATGAGGGTCTCCTCAGGTCTTTTCTGGAAATATGTTCTTTCCTGGGCATGCATGGGGTTTTCTGAATTCCCTAGTACACCTAGGTGTCTTTGAATACCATAAGTTGCAAAAAAAATTTTTCTCCTTAGTTTTCCTCCTGGGCTTTTAGTGGTCTATCAAGTCTCAGCCACATTCTTGTCCCAGGCAATTTCAGGCTTTTTGTTTACAATACTTTCAAGCAATTCCTGGCAATTTTGCACCCTCATTTGCTTCTGTCTTAGACAAAAGGAAAAAGAGACTCGTGGTAGACCTTCAGGTAGTTTCCAGACAGATCGGAACATACAAATGCAATAATTTGCAAATAAGATCTGCTCTGCTCCCTCTGGACATGGAGCAGGGTCCCAGACGGGGAACTCAGGTGGCTGTCTTCAAGACGGCCATCAAATTGGGGATGGGTTCGGCCAAGGAGAAGTAGATACTCCATAAAACTTTCCTACCATTTTTCACTTGCCTTTTTTTTTTTTTGAATTCTGCATCGATGGTTGCTATTAACTTTTGATGGTTTCTGAGAATTTTGACAAAGTCTGTGTCTGACAGTTATGCTTGTTTGTGGAGCATTGAGTGTTTGCACTGGCTACTCTGCCACCTTGCTGACCTCACTCTCCCTGGATGCTCAGTTGTATTTCACTGATCCAAGTGACTATCCTTGTGTCGTCACTGTACTGTCTCAATTACTTTTGCTTTGTATCAAGTTTGGAAGTTGTCACAAGCGAGTGCTTCTACTTTGCTCTTTGAAGATTGTTCTGGTAATCTGAGTCCCTTGCAATTCCCTATGAATTTCAGAATCAGCTTTTTGATTTCTACAATGAAGTCACTGGGGATTCTTATAGGAACTGCATTGAATTTATAGATCATTTTGGGGAGTATCGCCATCTCAATATTATCACAAATCTTCAAAAAAATTTTTCCAGTATATTTATTGAAATAAATTTGGGTATAAGTGGACCCCCATAGTTCAAACCTGTGTTCAAGGGTCAGCTGTACTTCTCATTCTCAACACTTAGCTGTGTTAAGAACAGAATTCTTGGGACATGTTACAAAACAACTACTCTTTCCCTCCTCCTGCTAGAAGGAGGAAGCATTTTTTCTCTAATCTTCCCTGTGAGTACTACCAGCAGAGTTTCAGGAGATAAATTTCACAAATTAGTGGGAACCCCCTAGACTGAGTCCCCTGGAGTTTTGACTTCTCAAACTTGTCCGCACGCAGCCTTCAGCCGTTCATTTATTTGAATTTAGGTTTTTATTGTACTGTTTCTCACAGAAGTTTCAGTTTTGGGGTTTCTGATCTAGTAAGTTATTGTCTTATCTGTTAGGTTGGTGGAGTCTCTCCCAAAATCCAGATCCCAGATACTGTCAAAGGTTGAGCTTTGTGAACAAGCATTTCTGTGAATATGCAGTCTCAGGTCTGCTTACTCATGTCAGTTCTCTTCTGTACGCTAATTAGTGGGACTTTGTTATCGCAGGTGCTATGGACACACTGTGCAAAGAGGTAAAAATTAGGGGTGACCTAGCTGCAAATCTTACTCCCTGGACCTAACAACTACAGGTGTGTTTCTCTTCTGCTGTTGCTTTACCAGATAGTTCAATTCTAGCATTAGAATTGCTGTGTGGGAGGAAGTGAGTGTAGACAGAGTCAGAATCTGATGACCAAGTCCATGAAATAAATGTTCGGAGACTACAGAACACTATGATCTTAGGAATACGGTATAGGTCCCCAGTGCTATGAATCTCAGCCATTCCCCTCTGCACATGTGGGATGTTTCAGGACCCAGTGACCTTTGAGGATGTGGCTGTGAACTTCACCCTGGAGGAGTGGATTTTGCTGTATCCTGCCCAGAAGAATCTCTACAGAGATGTGATGTGGGAAACCTTGAGGAACCTGGCCTCTCTAGGTGAGGATGACATTGTGCCTTCACTTAGTCTGTTAGAGAACAAGTGATTTTGTTCATCGGTGCTGTTCCATGGTTTCCAACATGGAAAGGAAATACTTTGGTGATAGATCAGACATGATGGTCACTGAGTACCGTGAACCAAGAGCCTAATAATTTTTCTATAATTTTGTAATAATTCATAATGATTTTTCTGGATCTACATTTTAGGAAAAAAGTGGGAAGACCAGAACACCGAAGATCAGTATGAAAATCCCAGGAGAAATTTAAGGTAATTTGCACTCACAAGAGAAAGCAATGTCCCTGGAGAGAATCTTGGAATGACAGGAAATTGTAAAAATAAGCAAAGAAGAGAAATGAGCCCATCTTCATATTTATTTATTCTTCGAAAATATTCTTCAAAAATACATGCTGAAATGTGTCATAGATATTATTAATAAATGTTTGCAATATAGTTCTCTTAGAAATAGTGTTAAGAAACCCATATGAACATCATTGTTTTAATAATAGTCCTCTTGTGAGCATTCAGTCTGTTCATGTTCAAACAATTCAGACAGGACAGTTGACACTTTCCCTGATAAAGTTAAAAATGTAAGTGTAATACCTATTAATAAATATAAAATCATTTATAAACAAACCTTCAGTAATGTGCTTCTCATTTTTCACAGAAGTCAGATTCTAGAGAGACTCTGTGAAAGTAAAGAAGGTAGTCCAGGTGGAGACACCTTCAGCCAGAGTTCAGATTGCATTCAGAACAAGAAGACTTCTCCTGGAGTAAAACCGTGTGAAAGCAGTGTGTGCACAGAAGTTGGCATGAGTCATTCATCCCTTAATAGGCACGTCGGGGCTGAGGTTGGACACAAACCATGCCAGTGTCAGGAATATGGAGGAAAGCCGTATATATGTAAGCCACGGGGGAAAGCCATCAGTTATCGCCACTCTTTGGGAATACTTGAAAAGTCTCACACTAGACGTAAACTCTATGTGTGTAAGCATTGTGGGAAAGCTTTCCTTAGTTTCAATTCCTTTCAAGTACATGAAATAGCGCACACTGGAGAGCAATCCTATGCATGTAAGCAATGTGATAAAGTCTTCATTTGGTCTAGTTCTTTTCAAAGACATGAAAGAAATCACACAGGAGAGAAACCCTATGAATGTCAGCAATGTGGGAAAGCCTTCATTTGTTCCAGTTCCTTCCAAATTATGAAAGATTCACACTAGAGAGAAACGTTATAATTGTAAGGAATGTGGTAAGGCCTTCACTTCTCTCATAAGTGTTCGGACACACATGAAAATGCACAGTGGAGATGGACCTTATAAGTGTCAGGTATGTGGGAAAGCCTTTGATTTTCCCAGATCACTTCGAATACATGAAAGAACACACACTGGAGAGAAACCCTATGCTTGTAAGCAATGTGGGAAAACCTTTGGTTATTCCAGTTCCTTACGAAATCATGAAAGGAGTCACACTGGAGAGAAACTCTATAATTGCAAGGAATGTGGTAAAGCCTTCACTTCTCTCATAAATGTTCAGACACATATGAAAATTCACGGTGGAGATAAACCTTATAAATGCAAGGTGTGTGGTAAAGCCTTTAATTTTCCCTGTTCATTTCGAATACATGAAAGAACGCACACTGGAGAGAAGCCCTACAGATGTAAGGAATGTCGGAAAGCATTCAGTTGTCCCCAGAACCTTCGAAGACACTTGAGAATGCACATTGGAGATGGACAATATAAGTGTCAGGTGTGTGGGAAAGCCTTTAATTTTCCAAGTTCATTTCGAATCCATGAAAGAACGCACACTGGAGAGAAACCCTATGACTGTAAGCAGTGTGGGAAAGCCTTCAGTTGTTCCAGTTCCCTGCAATGCCATGTAAGGACTCATGGTGGAGAGAAACCCTACGAATGTAAGGAATGTCAGAAAGCATTCACTTGTCCCCAAAACCTTTGAAGACACGTGAAAATGCACACTGGAGATGGACCTTACAAATGCAAGGTGTGTGGGAAAGCCTTTGACTGGCCCAGTTCATTTCGAATACATGAAATATCTCACACTGGAGAGAAACCCTGTGCCTGTAAGCATTGTGGGAAAGCCTTCCGTAGTTTCAGTTCCTTTCGGATACATGAAATAATGCACACTGGAGAGAAACCCTATGAGTGTAAGCAGTGTAATAAAGTCTTCATTTGGTCCAGTTCCTTTCAAAGACATGAAAGAACTCACACCGGAGAGAAACCCTATGCATGTAAGGAATGGGGGAAAACCTTCAGTCATTCTAGTTACATTTGAATAAGTGAAAGAACTCATACTGGGGAGAAACTGTAAAGAAAGAATGTGGGAAAACTCGTTATCACACAACCTTTCTGGTGCACCTGGGAAGAACACCTCTAAGAGAACACTCTAAGTGTATGTGTGTGGGAAAGCCTTCATAGTTATCCTGGTTCAATTCAAAGCCATAATAGAACACACTGTGGAGAGAAGCCTCTTGGATATAGCCATGTGCAAAAGTTTTCAGTTGGCTCACATGTAAGAGTGCACACCGGATCAAAATCCTGGAAATGTGAAAAATACAAGAAAGCTCTCTGTTTTAACAGATACTTTCAAACTCATGTGAAAACTCCTCATGTAGAGAAATCCTATAAATGTTAGTCATTTGAAGAGCCTGATGCAAAGTAGCTGGTGTAGAATGCTCTAGAAAATACACACCATGAAGGAAATGTTCTAAAAATACTGCCTTAATCAGTGGCTCATTCTTCAAGTAGACCTCTGGACTATGGATTCTTACGTGAAAAGAAATGCTGAGGTGAGAATTCTGTAAGAATTTATTAAGCAATAGTATAGGAGTGTAATAGTGTTTTTGTTCTCAAGTTAGTTCATAAAATGTTTCTCCTTGCATTTGGAAGCATGTTAGATTCGTGGGTGAATTGAAATCTATTCCTGGTATGCAGGTAGATTTAATTTTTACTTAGTTTTTAAATAGTTCTGTGCTTAATCAGCCATTGCGAAATGAGTCTTTGTTAAAATGAGTCTCCGTTGGGATTTTCTCACTGGCCTCGTGGCAGGTTCTAAATATCCCTTACCCTATGTCTATATTACACCTTTCTTATGGGAATAACTACATTTTGGGTTTTTTTTTTTTTTGGCACAAAGTTTATTCCATCTCCCTTGCTAATGAATAGATGGCATCAATTTATAAGTATGCCAAGTTTATCATAGAGTATAATGTTATGCAAATTATTATTTTCATCTTTAGCCCTTTAGTCTTTGTCGTTATTTCTGGCTGTTATGTGATTAATTGACTTTGAGTTAAGAAAAAAGATCTGTGATAGGACAATAAAATCTAGAGTTGGAGATGGATCTCTGGATTGTGTTATGTCAGTGTTGGTAATGTTGGGACCTAGATTTCCCAGTATCCATTCCCTTTATGTTTCCTTGTTAGAATTCACCAGTTGCCTAACTTGGGCAAGATTTGGGAGGCGGAAGTGAAGAAGGCATTAGCATAGTGTTTTAGAGGCACCAAACAAGGAGACAGCCGGATTCATAGGGCTGTTCAGACATCTGCTTCCAGCCTGTTTTCCAGCTTCCTCGTCTTGCCAATCAAGAGTATCCTCAAAACCACCACTAACTACTTAAATTCCACTTTCTTAGAGGTATAGGTTTCCACAGATGTCTCCAGAAGCTCCATACCAAAGATCCATCCACAGTTTGGATTTTCCTTCAAGCCCCAATGTGTATACCAGGCAACCAATCCAGACTGTCATGGTTGGGAACATTCTCTCATGCTTTGAGTCCTCTGGTGTAGAGGTTGAGCTGATGTAAGATCTAATTTGCACAGCAAACATCTTTGCTTATACTGGTAGTGACTGCGTTCTTGATTCAGCATGACAGATACAGTGGTAGCATCAAAACCAACTAGATGCACGCCTGTTCCTCTGCCACACTGTGCTGTGACTGGTCTCATCCTGTACTTTCATGTGATGATAATCACCTTCCTTTTATTAACAAGAGGAAGATTGCAGGTATTTCCTGTCACTGCTGAATGGACTGCCTCAGTTCATTTTCAGTTATGTTCGAGTGTATGTGATTAAAAACAGTATGTATTTTTTTCAAACAAAATTTCTGTATGTTTCTTAGATGTTTATTATTTTTAAACAACTTGTATACTAGCAAATGTTATTATCTTTTTTATCTACTGAGAAGATATATTAAAATATTACACTATGGATCAGATCAGATTTATAACTGCCAAGTTATTGGTTCAACATTGTGAGTCAGTATTACAGGAATATACAACTTCAGGCATTTTTTTTTCCTCATATAAATTTTTCTTTTCATGCTTATATAGTTACACTTTTTATTTTGATAGCAATTTCTCATTCACTCATAATACCAAAAGTTAAATCATGCTGTAGGAGTGATCTCTTGCCAAAGACCACCAGAACCATACCTTATGTCAAAGAGAGTGTAATAAATTCTGGTAATAAATACGATCTCAAACCATAAACAACTGTGTCATTTATCAGTAAGTGGCTTCTCAGTAGAATTTCTTACAAATCTGTGTTTGTTTTTGGTGGATTGATTGCTGTTTAAGGAAGTGAGATGTTTCGCTCTATTGGTTGCAGTGAGGAGGTGAACTTAATTCTATCCTTGGCAGTCGTAATAGTTCTTACCTAGAAGGTAGAAAGAATGGAGGGAAGGGAAACCTAATTTGTGAGAAGTACAGTAAGTCCTCACATAACGACTTTAAGCGAAATGACTTACTAAATAATGAAACCTGTTTTACCATTGGCTAATTGATACGCACATGAGTTAAGTTCCTATGGGATACAGTACAGTATCTGCTATGTCATTCCACTTAAAAGTCTGTTTCCAAGAACCCATCCACTATGTTAAGTGAGGACTTACTGTATTAGGGAGTCTCATCAGTGAGGAAAAGTGGAATTTTTGTCATTTGTGTGATTTGGAATGTGTTCTCTTTTACCAGTTTTAAAGACTCGGTCACAGAAAGCCCTTGTTTTTGTCTTGGTCCATCATGGTTACTGAGGAGCATTGTCTAATATTTGAGGTATATAACGTGTTTTTTTTTAACAGTGTAAGAATTTGCAATGAGGTGAGACTGGATTCTAGTCTTGTTGAACTGTTTTTGCCTTTCTTATTATCCAAACACTGAAATATGTCCTGTGATGTATTGGACATTGTTTTCCATAAAGCACAGATGGCCCTCCACTAACTGTGTGGTACGTCACAATAAACACATCTTAAGTTGAAAATATTATAAGTCGAGAAGGCATTTAATACACCTAGCCTACCAAATATCATAGCTTAGCCTAGGCTATCTTAAACATGCTCAGAACACTTAGCCTACAGTGGGCAAAATCATCTAACACAAAGCCTATTTTATAATAAAGTGCTGACCATCTCATATAATTTATGGAATACAGTGTTCTGTATTGATCATTTACCGTCGTCATGATCACGTGGCCAGCTGGGAGCTGTGGCTCAGTGCTGCTGCCCAGCGTCACAAGAGAGCTTCGTAGCACATACTGCTAGCCAGGGAAAAGTTTAACATTCAAAATTTGAAGTACAGTTTCTACCGAGCACGTATTGTTTTCACACCATCATGAAGTTGAAAAATCGTAAGTCGAACTATTGTATGTCAGGGATTGTCTGTACCTCAGTTAACATAAATAAATTCACTCCTTAGCAGACTATATAAAGCTTTTTTTTTCTTTTTAAATCTGCTTTATAAGTATAAAGAGGCCAATATGTTTGGGTAAATTGTCAGAATACAAGCCTAGGAAGGGACAAAGACAGTATCACTCCAGTCGAGCCTTGCTCAGATAATGTGCTCTTGATGCTAATTTTTCAACCCTCTTCCTATGCTAGATGTAGACTAAAAACATACAGAATTAAATGCAAATAATCCAGGACCTCCAGGCTCTGAATATAGAGGCATGAAAAAACAAATCCTTGCAATCATGGTGCTTATATTTTTGTGAAAAAAAAAAGAAGTGGTGAATGAATGGTAACGCTTTGGTATTTAGGATGGAGATTAAAGAAAAGTATAGGATGGAGATTCAAGGAAAGTGTAATAAATGATGACATGCGAGATGATAAGAAAGCTAGTGTGTGTGTGCGTGTGAGTGTGTGTGTGTCTTCTCTATGGAGGGTAGGAGCGTCCGTGAAGATATCATCACCGATCATTTCTGTTTCCACATCTAATACATCTTCAACACTTTTCAAGAACTGCCCAAGTGTGGATGTAGACATTAGGGAGTAATATAACCAGACCTGAAGTTTTGGGATTAGCAGCCATGGTTCCCCTAAAGGTAAACATACAGGTATAGTTCATCTTCATTTTTGCATTGGTCAGAAGTTTTAGTGCATGTAATATGTCACCTTAAGTTTGGACATGCAATTCGAGGACTTGAGACTTCTCATTACTTTGGGCTATAGGTGATTGTGGTATATCTGTTCAATGTCATTCAAGATTTTAATCTGCCTTTGATATTTGGTAGTATCATTTTGCTGGCGTACAGAGTGAGTGATGGAATATGTACACCATTTTAAAATGGATTTTTTCCTAGTTTGAGGAAGGATTGTGGTCATCTACACAGTGCTAGCCCATCATGGTTCTTTTCTATGAGTAGAGTGATGTCTGTGCAAGTCCACTGTGCTATCCTGGTTGAAATACCAAAAGGAGCTATGGATGTTTAGAGGTCAGTTATCAAAGGAGTAATTGAGGTGAGCTGCAGACAGAGCTTATCATTGGAGTCATATCATAATTTAGTGAAAGGGGGGTATATTTGACATCTGCACATCTTTCTGTAAGAGGAATAGCTGGAAACATTGTGTTTCAGTGATCCACAAATCCCCAGAATCCATTCTGCTATTCATAGGTACCATTTCCATATGCTTAGACTTCAGCACAGGTCATGGAAGGTGGGGAGTAACAGCTTAGCATGTTTTCAAAGAACAGAGGAAATCCAGTCATCGTCCATTTTTTAGTTCTAATTTCTCTTCCCATTTTAGAGATTATGCAATTTCATGGTTATTAGTATCTCATTTGATCCTTTCTCCATTTCCCCAAAATCATTCCTTCCGTTTTAGAGGGAGCACAGGGCCTTACCCAAACCTATACACCTGACAATGATAGAGTCTCTTAGTGTGGTGGCCGAATGTGTCACCACGTGTCCTGGGCACTGTCCAAGGATCAAACTCGGAAGAATATTGCCAGTTTCATATAATTAGGCACTTTTGCAAATGTGCCATGAAATCTGATAAGAGGGACTCATAAGGCATGTGGTGTTTTATTTGTATAATATCGAGTGAAGACAAAGGGATGGGGATATATCCCACATCAGTGGGTAAAGGTTTAGGATTCAACAAGCTCCGCGCGCACTCACCATCAAATTGGTATTGATTGATCAACACTTGTGTGCACGTATGGTAGTATCATTCATCGGGTGCCAGGCTGGTGGGAGGGGCAGGAGGGATGGGCATAGTCACACCTAATGGGTGCTGTGCGCACCGTTTGGGGGATGGGCACGCTTGTAGCTCTGACTTCGGTGGGGCAAAGGCAATATATGTAACCTAAACACTTGTACCCCTGTAATATTCTGAAATTAAAAAAAATGAGCAACACGTGTCTCCTCTCCATCTGATTGTTTTCCACCTTGGTGATGGTGTAACTATACACCTATGAAAATTCACAACTACACTTAAAACTATGTATGCATATATAACAGGTCCTTAAATAATATTGTTTTGCTCAATGTTTCATTACAACGATGAGGAAATAATCGATTCTGGGCTGGGTCTGCCGTTGCTGTGCACTTCGCATGTCCTTTCCATGTCTGCATCGGTTTTCTCCGTGTCCTCTGGTTTCCAGTTTCCACCCACAGCTCAGAGATGTGCGTGTTGGGTTAAATTGACATGTTTAAATTGCCTGAGGAGGCAGCAAGTGTCCCCTCTGTTTAACGAGCGAAATGAAATGTATTTCTATACTGCCTACTCCACATGGAAGAGAGTCTTTTATTTCTTACAATTAAATTTTATATACTTAGATTTTAATATCACTATCTTGATTGGTATTAGGGACTTACTGAGTAATATCCTAATTTAGTGGAAAATGAGGTATATTTGGCATCATCAAAGTGGGAAATTTTTAATGGCGTTCTATTAATATAAGAGGAGTAGCCGGAAGCATTGTGTTTCATGATGTCAGTTATGATATTATGGTTATATATGAAAAACACCTCAATTTCTGAGATACAAACACTGCCTCACTTTTTATATATGCATGTGTTATATTTGCCGTTTTCATAAACCAAGGTCACGAAAGAAGAAGGGGGAAGTCCTACTAAGGACAAATGAACTGAAGTTGAAACTGAATTTTTTTCAGGGAAAAACCTGCGGTTCATTCTTTCACCACCAAGTTAACACCCAGTTTGTTTAGAATAACACAACATTTTATTTAAACGGAATTAGTAATTAACTACGTTATCATATTCTTTCCCCTCATTTACTGTCTGGCTTCCTGAGTTTCTATAAACATTTTGAATCTTTTATACACTGTATTTGTAAAACTCTGGTCAAAAGTGATACAAGGCCGGGCTCACGCCTGTAATCCTAGCACTTTGGGAGGCCCAGGTGGGAGGATCGGAGTTTGAGAACAGCCTGAGCAAGAGCAAGACCCCATCTTTACAAAGAAAAAAAAAAAGGAAAGAAAGAAAAATTAGCCAGGTATGGTGGTGTGCACGTGTAGTCCCAGCTACTCGGGAGGCTGAGGCAGGAGGATCACTTAAACCCAGGAGTTTGAGGTTTAATGATGCCACTGCACTCTACTCAGGGTGACAGAACAAGACTCTGTCTTTAAAAAAAAAAAAAAGTAAGGGAAGTAAGACCCTCCTGTGGTCTGTAATTAGGGAGTGTACACCAGGTTTCTTGGGTCAGATCTTTGTAATTCTGAAATATAAAGATAGTCCTCAATGGTGAAAAGGATGTTAACACTGCAGAAAAAGTGTGCACAGATGACGTGAAAATATGTGGTGGGCTTACTGAAGGACTGGAGCCGCGTGCATTCATGCTACATGTGAATACGCACAAGCAAGTGATTGCTTGTCAGTCGAGTCAGTAGTGAAGGTGTTGCCAAACAGCCACAGATCATCCACATGGGCGGCTGAGACAGTGACACCTTTGTTTTCTTATGATTCAACGCACAAACTTTGTTTCACACACAAAATCATTTAAAATAATGTGTGGTACATGTATACCATGGAGTACTATTCAGCTATAAGAAACAATGGTGATATAGCACCTCTTGTATTTTCCTGGATGGAGCTGGAACCCATTCTGCTAAGTGAAGTATCCCAAGAATGGAAAAATAAGCACCACATGTACTCACCAGCAAACTGGTTTCACTGATCAACACCTAAGTGCACCTATAGGAATAACATTCATCGGGTGTCGTTCAGATGGGAGGGGGTGGGGGGGATGAGTATATACAAACATAATGAGTGCGATGTGCACTGTCTGGGGGATGGACATGCTTGAAGCTCTGATTGGGTTGGGGGGCAAGGGCAGTGTAACCTAAACATTTTTACCCCCATGATATGCAGAAATAATAAAAAAAAGAAAAAAAATAATGTATAAAATTACTTTCCGGCTAAGTGTATAAGGTGTATATGAAACCTATATGAATTTTGTGTTTAGACTTGGGTCCCATGTCCAAGTTATGTATATGCAAATATTCCAAAATCCGCTCGCCCAAAAAATCATCTGAAACTTGAAACACTTCTGTTCCCAGGATTTCAGATAAGGGATACTCAGCCTGTACTGGTCTACAAAGTACCAGATGTTCTTGGATGTTCTAGCCAGAGTAATTAGGCAAGAAAAAGAAAAGGCATACAAATTGGACAAGAAGGAATAAAAGTATCCATGTTCACATATGGATTTTTTCTTTCTTTTTTTTTTTTTGAGATGGAGTCTTGCTCTGTCACCTGGACTAGAGTGCCGTGGCATCAGCCTAGCTCACAGCAACCCCAAACTCCTGGGCTCAAGTGATCCTCCTGCCTCGGCCTCCTGAGTAGCTGGAACTACAGGCATGCGCCACCATGCCCGGCTAATTTTTCTACTTCTAGTAGAGATGGGGGCCTCACTCCTGCTCAGGCTGTTCTTGAACTCCTGAGCTCAAATGATCCACCCGCCTCCTGACTTTTGTTTTCAGGGGAATTCCTCTGCTAAGAACTTACAAGGGTTAAAAAAAATTATATTTTGTCCCCTTTGCTTTCTACATGCGTGTGATTTTTTGATTTAATTTTTTACTTTTTAAATTCATGGACTTGATTAAGGAAGTTTCAGGTTTATAGAAAAATGGATCAGAAATTGTGGAGAGTTTCTACATATCCCCTCCTGCATGCATTTTTCCCTATTCATTTATTGCATGTGTTACAATCGATGAGCCAGTACTGATACATCATCATTATTCATTAAAGTCCATAGTTAGGGTTCACTCTTAGTGTTCTCCATTCTATGGATTTTGACAAATAAACGTGTCCAGCATTACTGGATCATACAGAATAGTTTCATGTGCACGTATTTTTAATGTGCCCAAATGGAATGATGCTAGAGACTTAGTTCATTGTGGTTTTTGTTTTCATAATCCTCGATATTAAGGATTCATTTACCCTGCTAAGTGTCCATGTAAATCTTGCCCGAGGCTCCGTTGTTTGTATCCACTGCATCTTACCTGCCTCCTCCCCAGTTACAGATGTGTGGGCTTGTCCAACTCCCCCACTAAAAACAATGCCTCGGGGAACATTCTCTTACATGCTCCCCTATAAATAGATTTGAGAAACCGGGAGAGATACCCAGGAGTGAATTTACGGTGTACAGGGTGTGGGTATTAATCTCCACCATTCTATTGTCCTCATAGCAGCCTGCAAGGGTTCCTTTCAGCCCCTAGTCCAACCAACACTGGCAATGTTTGGATTTGGGGAATTGCGTAGGTATGCGGTGAAATTCCATTGCTTTATTTTCCTTCCTCCCTCCCCTCCTCCTGTCCTTCCTTCCGTTTCTTCCTTCTTCCTTTTCCTTTTTGAGCGTGTTTTCATCTGCCTGGGTAACTCCTTCTGTGAATCATCTGCTCATATCCTTTGCTCATTTTTGCGTTGAGGTTCCTACTTCTAGCTATAACTGGTTTCTTGTTTGTCCTGGATATAATTCCCATGTCAGTTTTAGACAGCGCAAACATCTTTCCCCAGTTTTCTGTCTGCCTGTTAACTTCAGGATATCCTTTTTTGAACAGAAATCCTCAGTGTTCATGTTTTCATATCACTTTAAAAATCACCTTAATGGTGGTGCTTTTGAAATTTTAAGAAGTCTTTCCCCACGCCTGGATCACATATTCCCCTACACTCCCTTCTATTAACTAGATAGTTTTATATTTCAGATTTATGTCTTGAATCCACATGGATTCTACCTTCGCATGTGGTGTTAGGGAGAAATTCAGATTTACTTTGCTTCTGAAAATGAACAGTTTGCAAGCCACAAACTAGTGAACACTCCACATTTTCCCCTTGATTTGTCCTGCCGCCTTTATCATATATTAGGGTTTGAATAATATAAAGATATTTTCTGAGATTTTCAGTCAATTTAATCAGTCTCCATATCTGTTCCAAATTAACACTTTTAAAAATGACTGTGACTCTCCCGTGCATCTCAGGCCCTGGGAGAGGATAGTTCTTTTCTTTGCTACATTTTTATAAGATTAAGATAAGTTCTGCACTGACTTTTATTTTCCTGAAGGAAATATAGGATCATTTTTAGCAAATTTACGGTGGATTCACTGGAATTGTGAATACAGATGCATCGAAGATAGAATGTGGGTGAGAACTGGCGTCTTTATCATATCAGGTCATCTCATCCAAGACTGTGAACTGTTCCTCATGGATTCACATCATCTACATTTTTATGTATTTCTACCTTGATTGAAATGATCATACGATTTTTCTTTCTTAGTTGATTCATGGGATGCATTGCTTGATGGCGTTTCCAATGCCGAACTACCCTTCTCATCCATGAGACAATCCAACACCACTTCACCGTGACAAACTGTTTTTAATATACCATCTAATTTGACTAAGTTATAATTTGTCCTGGATTTAAAACTCTACATGGTTGGGTGAAGTGGGCCTATAATTATCTTTTCTTATAAACATTCTTTTCTGGTTTTAGACCAAGACTGTATTAACCTGACAAACTGAGCTGGGCAGATTTCATAGCTGTTTTCTATTTCATTTCATTTTTTTTTTTTTGAAGACCATGTCATAGACACTAACTTAAAAGTTTCTTAAAAGCTTTAAAGTTCCTTAGAAGTTTAGTAGAACTCATTCGTAAGTTATTTGTAAGTTGGTGACGATTTGGGGAAGGGCAGAAGGTCTTCAAGTTCCGTTTCAATTTCTTTACAACTTGCTTGAGTATCCAGAGCCCCTCTCTTTCTTGTACAAGCTTTGGAACTTCACATTTTCTTCCTAAAAATTTATTTATTTCACGTACAGTTTAAAATGGATTAACTTATATTTTTCTTATCATTTTTATCGTTTTCAAATATCCATTGTCTTTGTAAGCACTTTCCACGTTTAATGTTGGATCTTGTTCTTGGCACCTTCTCCTTGTTTCTCTCCATCCTGTTAGTCTTTTCTGGTAGCTCGATTTTGCTTTTATGAAGTTTTTTGCTTTATTTGTGTGTTGTTTTTTTTTTTAAATTTCATCCTGTCTTAGCTTTTGCTTCTGGGAGGACCTGAGCAAACATGGTGGTCGTGGAGGAGAGAAATGCAAATCCGTTTCCCGTAGTTGAGGTAGCAGATTCCCAAGAACATGCTTCTGCGACAAGAAGGCAGAAAGAAAGACGCCAACCACCAGCTGCCCTCCCTGAAGGGCTGTACCAGTTTACATTCCCACTGTCAGTGCCCGAGCATGCTGGCTTCCCCGCACACGTGCCAGTACTGACAGCTGTCTGTGTTGTGCATTTCTGCAAGTTTTCCAGGTCCTACATTATATTTTCTTATTGGCATTTCCCAAGAAAATGAGGATGGTTG
>RJWJ010012068.1:27547-42931 GCA_004363605.1 Indri indri
GGCCCCTGGCATCCACAATTCCACTGTCTGTCTCTATTGATTTGCCTATTCTGGGAATGTCATATAAAGGAAATCATACAATATGTGACCTTTTGTGTCTGACTGCTTTCATTATCGTGACGTTTTCAAGATTCATGTCAGCCCATAAAAAGTATACTCGACCTCGGCCGGGTGGGGTGAGTCATGCCTGTAATCCTACCATTCTGGGAGGCCGAGGTGGGAGGATTGCTTGAGGCCAGGAGTTTGAGACCAGCCTGGGCAATGCAGCAAGACCTCATCTCTAAAAAAAAAATTAAAATAAAAAATTAGCCAGGTGTGGTGGTGCACAACTATAGACCCAGCTATTTGGGAGATTGAGGTGTTAAGATTGCTTGAGCCCAGGAGTTCAAGGTTACAGTGATCTGTGATTGGGCCACTGCACTCTAGCCTGGGTTACAGAGCAAGATCCTGTCCCAAAAAAAAAAAAAAAAAAAAAAAAGCCAATGCTCTTGGGACAAAATTCTTTTTCACAAGGGTACTAGGTTCCCAGTCTCCACTAGGGAAGACAAGCTAATTGTGTTTGCTCTAACAAGGGTCTCTGGGGATTGTGCCTCAAAGGCAACAGAGTCAGATATAAACCTGCCAGTGGTGGGTCCCTTGCACGCTCCCTGGGAAAACATGCTTCTCTCCTCCACAGTTCCAGGACAAAGGTGAGGCAGCAGGCAGCCCAAGACCCCAAAAAACATGACCTGGGAGCGGACAGGCCCTGGGATCCGATAGAAGCCCCGTTGCCACCAATCAAGTGTGTCAGGAAGGAAGGATCTCTTGGGATTGCCCCTCAGAGGCTGGGGGACTCTCTGCTCAGGTTAGCCCACACAGGCCGTGGGTACCCAGCATCACAGCCCCTTGGGTGGGTAGCGTGCCATGAACTGGTCAAGAGAGTGGGCGCTGGAAGAGCTTGAGGCGAATCCCAGTTCCCTGTGCGAGTTGGGTTTGGAGCCTCAGCTGCCTGCCCCGTAGGGTTGTCAAGGGTTCAGTGAGGTGAGGCCTGTCAAATGCTTGGCTCGAGGGCTGGTGCGTGGTTTGCATCAGGTAAATGCCATCGCCCTGCTCAAAGTTGGAGGATCCGGGTGCAGGGGCTGAGGGAGGGACAGAGTACGGGAATTTAACTTAGATCAGTGATTCTCAAATAGGCGATTTCAACACCCCAACCAGGGTTTGAAGATGATCTGTTCGTCCCAGCTGGTGCAGGAAGGTTACCACTGGCATCTCCAGTGGGTGGAGGCCAGGAATGCTCGACCAACAACGCACAAGACCGTCACCAGCACAGAAAAAAAAGAAAAAGGACCCAGTCCCAAAGGTCAGTGGTGCCAGGGTTGAGAATCCCTCAGCCAGACCCCACAGTGGGGAAGCCAGGACGGGCATCCCTGCAGACGCGAAGCCCACCTGAGGGGAGTTGCGGCGGGGGACAGAGAGACTTCCAGGCAGAAGGAACAGCAGATTCAAAGGTCCTAAAGCAGGGTGGGGAGGAAAACCCGTGAGGCTGCAGCCAAGTGCACAAAGCGGGAGGGAAAACAGAAACTAAAGATGTCTGGGGATTAGAGGAGCAGTGGTGAGCGGCGGAAGGATTGTGATGAACAAGACCCCATCGGCATTTTCGCGAGATCATTCTGGCTGCAATGTGGAGAATGGACACCAGGGGGCGAGAGCGGACACGGGGAACCACCACCACGATCGGGGTCCTGATTCCGGGGTTGAATTTTCTACTTCTATCCAAGGCATGAAGTTGAGTTTTTAAATCCACACATTAGGAATGAGTGGGAGGTGAGAAGTGAGAGAGGAGTTGGGGGTGATGCCCATTCTGAGACTTGGGTGTGCTGGCTACCATTGTGCAGGTTGTAATCTACGTGAACGGATCCCTGTGGAATCGTGCAGTGCACGACCCAGGTGACCAAACCCAGCAGCTTCTGGCAGGGGAGATTCCATTTGTAGCTCATGGGACTGGAGTGTCTGTCTGGGGGATGTCTAGCAAGCAAAAGGAAAAGCAAGTGTGAGTTTGGAGAGAGGTGGGTGCTGTCACCAGGAACTCAGAGCCATTAAGTGAAAAGCGCTAGAGCGTATGGAAGAGGATCCCCTCCCCCACGTGAAGACACTTCCACCTGTGTTATGAATATTTTCGTACCTCGATGTACCCGAGCATACCATGGCATGCCCCAGGTGCACTACAATGTAAATAGCACTCCTAGGTTCTAAGCATGGCGCTCCAGAGATACAAGAAACCTGGAGGTTGCCCCCTAGAGAGATGCATGCACTCTTCTCTCCCCAGCCTTCGGTGGGAGTGGAAGGAGGCCGGAAACCTTGGGAGAGCCTGTTACTGTTCATAAATATTTACTGCTGCTCTCTGGGAGAGTAGCTACTACTCCACTTCCTTCACACCAGTCTTGGCTACTGAGACGTGAGTGGAGGTAACAGGTCATTTCCTGGCAGAGGCTCTTAGGAGCCAACGCACGTGTCATTATTCGGGCTGGTGCAATAACTGGAAAAGTCCCCAACAAAGGTTCATTCACCAGTAAACTCAGCATGAAGTAGAGCCTTGGCAGCCTGTGATGAACATGTACTGAGAGGTGTAAATGCACCTTTTTTCTTGTCAGCCACTAAGAATCAGGGGATGTATGTTATGCAGCATAATTTAGCCTGAGCTGACTGAGACAGAGTCGCTGGTCCAGTGGATTCCAGGCTCAAGGTGATGCGAGCCCCACGTGGGCTATGGGGCCATCATTTATGGACAAATTAAGGTTGTCTGCCTCTAACATTGATGTTAAGAGGCATCAAATGAGTGAAATTAGCTCCTTTGAGATAACCTACCCCAAGATATAATTACATAATCTGTACAAGGAGCCTGATACAGAAGATACACTGTAATAGATCAGTTGTAACATTTCAGAGTGATACCTTAAGAAGAAAAAAAGATTCCTTATAAAGAACTCTGTAAGCATTGCCTCATTAAATCCTGCCAGGAAGCTGAGGCTTTGAGAGGACCTATCACTGGTTTGCATGACTAACGCGGCAGGGCTGGCATTTAAACAAGGTTTGTGTGAACCCATAATTAGCGATTATTAAATCACCAAGAGATCCCAACCCTCAGAAATACACACGAGGTTCAGCACTTTACTTATTCACCCCTCACATCTTTACAACAAGTCTACGGGACAGGTGCTATTACCCCCATCAAGCAGGTACCGTTATTATCGTCTTTTTAAAGATGAGAAAATGGAGGCACGGAAAGGTTAAGTAACTTGCCCAAAGTCACACAGCTAGCAAGTGGCAGAACTGGGATTTGAACCCAGGCTTGTCTCTGTGGGGAAAGACAAGAAACCCTTAATCATTCTTTGTTCAGATGGTATCACTAAGGATTCTCACCCTAGCTAATAAAAATAGTTGTATTATTATAAGGCAAGTATAGATTAACACCCCTTTTACATATTTTTCTCACTTAATCCTTATGCCAACCCTGAAAGGTTGAAATTATTCATTTCTCTTGTAAGAGATGAGGGCACACAGACTCAGAGAGGTTAGGTGAGCTGTCTTTTTTTTTTTTTTAAATAGAGACAGGGTCTCAGTTGCCCAGGCTGGAGCTGGAGTGCAGTGGCGTCATCACAGCTCACCGCAGCCTTGAACTCTGGTCTCAAGTGGTCCTTCCGCCTCAGCCTTACAAAGTGCTGGGATTACAGGCATGAGCCAACATGACTGTCCAATCTCTTAACATTTTTTTTAAGAGATGGGGCCTCACTATGTTGTCCAGGCCGGTGAGCTGAGTCTTGACGGGAGGAAAGGACAGAAATGAGGTGTCTCATTTGCTCCATGGGGAATCCAACCACTGCGGATGCCCTTGTGTCTGTCTTTAGAACCACCTGGACATGGAAAAGGGGACCAGAGTCTCTGAATTCATCCTCCTCGGCCTCTCTCAGCAGCCCGGGCAGCAGCAGGAGTTCTTTGTCCTGTCTTTCAGCCTGTATCTGATTGGGTGCCTGGGGAACCTGCTCGCCATGCTGGCCATCATCTGGGACCCTCACCCGCACAGCCCCATGTACTTCTTCCTCAGCAACTTGTCTGTTTGGGCGTCTGCTTCCCCTCCACCACCGTCCCCAACATGCGGGCGAACCACCTGTGCAGGCGCACCGCCCTCTCCTCCCTGGCTCGCCTCGCTTCATCGCCTTCGGGGGAGCAGACAGCATCCTCTTGCCAGCCATGGCTTGCGACCGCTACATGGCCGTCTGCCATCCGCTGCGCTACATGACAATCATGAGCATCCTTCGTTGCACCTGGCTGGGGACGGTGCCGTGGGTCTCAGCCAACCTCATCTCCTTGGTCCACACTCTCCTGGTGACCCGCCTTTCTTTTTGCACCAGTAGGATCCCACGCTTCTTCGGTAACCTTAACGCTTTGGTCAAACTCTCCTGCTCTGACATGCAAGTCAATGAGATACTGGTGTTGGTCCTCGGGGGCTTGGTGGTTTTGGTCCCTTTGTGGCCCTTATCGTGGCCTCTTACACACCTGTTGCTGTGGCTGTGTGGAAGGTGCCGCCAGCCCAGGGGAAGTGGAAAGTGTTCTCCACCTGTGGCTCCCACCTCTGTGCACTCTTTGTCTTCTACGGGACGATCATCGGAGTCTACTTGAATCCTGCGTCCACGCACACCACCCAGAGGGACGTGGCAGCCATGGTGATGTACACCCTGGTGGCTCCCACGCTGAACCCCTTCATCTACAGCCTGCGGAACCGAGAGCTGAAGGGCGCCCTCAGCAAGCTCCTCAGCCGGAACCCACTTAGCTAAGTCTCTCTGACTGCCCGTTTTCTTACTTTCCTTCTTTTTTAAAAATAGATACATTATACATATTTTTGGAGTACACGTGATATTTTGATACATGCATACAATGTGCAATGATCAAATCAGGGTGTTTAGAATATTCATGGCCTCAAACATTTATCTTTTCTTTATGTTGGGAACATGTGAATGCTTCTCTTCAAGCTATTTTGAAATATTCAGTCAAGGATTGTTAGCCATAGTCGTGCTGATACACTGAACTATCAAACACTAGATCTTATTCTTCCCATTAGTACATATTTGTACATACATATGGGATCTGTGGGATATTTTGTTACATGGATAGAATTGACCACTTTTTATTTTATTTCATTTCATTTTTTCTTATCTATTTTATTTTATTATTTTTTATTTTATTTTATTTTATTTTAAACAGGGTCTCCCTCTGTTGCCCAGGCTGGAGTACAGCAGCATAATCATAGCTCACTGCAGCCTTGAACTTCTGGGCTCAAGCGATCCTCCCGCCTCAGCCTCCTGAGTAGCTGGGATTACAAGTGTGCACCGCCACACCCAGCTAAGTTTTTTCTTTTTTTTTTTAGTAGAGATGGGATCTCGCTATATTGCCCAGGCTGGTCTCAATCTCCTGGCCTAAAACAATCCCATCTCATCCTCCCTGAGTGCTGGGATTACAGGCGTGAGTGACCATGCCTGTCCTGACCATTCCTTTTAGATCCAATTGCTTTGGAGTCAACTAATGCTTCCCAAGGTCAGAACTCAGGTGGTTTTTCTTGGTTCACAGATACAACATTAAGCAGCTCTAAAATGTTATTGCCTTTTTAATTCTTTCCATCCTTCTGATGACACACTGAGAAAACATCTCACCTTGGTGCTGCTACGTCTTTAACATTTTTCTCATCACATCCCTTCAGGGGATCGGAAAGTGGGTCTTGGGCTCAGAGCCTTCAGCGGGCAACAGTAGCCATCTAGACTTCAAACAACATTCTTTTATTTTCGTGATATTCTCCTTTTACTCTTATCTTCCGTATCAGTTGGTGTTTGGGTGGGAAAATGGAAAACAAGTTCTGCCTGGTATACTGACCATGTCAAGCGGTTCTGGTTTTTTATTTATGGTAGTGATCTATTCATGTATACTGAAAAAATGTTATAGGCTTAAAAACATGAGTTGATGTTGAGTTGAGTAAATGATAGCCTTGTTGGTACTCAAGACAAACGTTTGTCTCAAATGACTGAGAAACGAGTGATACTGAATCAAACAGGTTGCCTGGGCCAAGCAGGGCAGAAGGACCAGAATTTTGCAATAGTATTGGGACACTGGTTTTAAAATCTGATGGGCTTGGGTTCAAATTCTCCCTTTGCCTACTATTAATAACAGGGTATGTGTCTCTTAACTACTCACTTTCCCTTTGGGTGTGAGTCTTTGACTTCTCCGTAAAGTGGGAACTGTTCGGTCTTTCTAGCCTGTCGTTGCAAGTAAATTAACTTCGCCGCTCAGTGATAGCTCATCTCCGAACTGGATTGAGTAGTCGTATTATTAATCTCCCCAGGTGCTTAACCCCTTGTCAAAGGGATGATTACACAGTAAGCACGTGAAACCTCACACTTGTGTGTTCAAAAAAGATAGACACCCCAAGTTCAAGAACCTAAAGATGTATTTTAAATGAGATATGTACGTTTGATTTTCCTTCACGTAGCATTTTTTTAAAACAAGAGATGAAAAGTTATTTGTTTAACTAATTTTTAAATATTTTCGTATCTCTCTCTCTCTCTCTCTCTCTCTCTCTCTCTCTCTCTCTCTCATTCTCTCTCTCTCTCTCTCCAAATGTAGCCACAAGACACTAAAAAGAGCCCCCAGCATTTGAGGATTTTTCAACCCATGAGAAGTAGCAGGATTGGGGGCAGAACAAAACGTGCCCATTGCAGAAACAAACATCGTCGTGTACTTCCAAGGGCTCAGGCCAGCCTTTGAGCCAAGCAGAGATATAAAGTGCTTGTTGTACCCCCTAAATATTTTGAAATAAATACATAAATAGAGAGAGAGAGAGATGAGAAAAAAATAAATAACAAAAAAAGCCCAAATTCATTGAATGTAACTTTTGCTATTAGACACTTTGTCTGTTTTTGCATTTGAGGCAGTCTTGCCAACAGGTTCTACTGTGTCTGCTGATATTTTGTATTTATCATCTTCCTAGGCTTCGGAAAACAAAAAAGGTTTGCCTGGACTGAACTTTGGTGATTAAATTCTGTTCTGTTTACTTCCTAGGTCTCTCTCTAGAGTAATAATTTCCCTTCTCTCCATACTTATTCTCTCTCTCTGATGGAGCCTCCTCCAGCCTCCCTGCCTCCAGACTCAACTCCATCATTTTGCTACCATTTGCCAATTTCCATGGTGTAACTATCTCCCCAAGGCTGAAGTAACTAAAGTGGCGTGCAGTAGCACACCGTTATAGAGTGTTTCCATCATACACATGCAACAGTCATAAAGAACTTCATAGACAATGGCAAATATACATAAAATAATTGAGAAGTGATGAATTTTGAGCATTTATTATGATTTTAAGGTTCTAGATTAATACTTTCTTACTTGTTTCATCTTCAAGCAAATTATTTGCCTCTAAGAACTTACTCCGGAGACTCTCAGATAAAAGAATCAATCTCCTTATTATCCTTATTTGTGCGAGACCTAGGTTTGCCGTGCTGATGTTGGCACCCGGATGGGTACTAAGAATGACAGATTAACCTTCTCAGTTGTGACAGAAGTGAGAAGACAAGGCTCAGTCCTGGATTCCTCTAGTTTATTTTATTGTAATTTTATACAGTGTACTCTTAGTAACAGCTGCGTTTTACAACCGGCTTGCAAAGGTTTTGAAAATTTGGTTCTTGTGAGTTGGGTGGAGCTGGTGAATCATCAGCTCCCTCTGACGCATCCTCCCCCCAGGTCACGACAGAGTTCACGGCCTTACCCCCTTCACGTATTTGCTCAAATGCCTCTCCCTCTGAGAGGGCTGTGTAGACTCCCCATCGACAGTTGCACCCACACTCCCACCCTGCCACACTCCGTCCTTCGCAACTGGCTTTATTCCCCCACCCCCAGCACATACCACGTAAGTAGTTCAATAATTTAGCTTGTGATTTTTGTTTCTTGTCTGTCTCTACCTGCTAAAACATCAGCTCCATGGGGGCAGGGGTCTTTGGTTTGTTGACTGCCATATCCCCAGCACCTAGAATAGGGACTTGCAACAGGATAGGCAATTGATAAATAAATCAAATGAATTAAAATTTGTGACCATCTTTCAACCTGATTGCAATCCCTGCCTCTTGTTGCTGCCGGGGGGAGTTTCAGTCTGCTTAGGAGGGAACAGAGGGCGTCAAAAAGTGAGACCTGCACACCCAAATGTAGAGAACTGAAAGAAACAAGCATTATATCTAATGGTGAAACACAGAAACATTCCCACTACCATCAGGAATGGATCAGAAACATTGTCGATAAAATCAGGGATGGATCAGAAATGTTCCTAATAAAATCAGGAATGTTGGCTCATTGCATCTCCTCTGCATTTTACTAGAGACCCTAGACAATGCACTAAGACAAGAAAACACAAGAGAGGCGTGAGGACTGAACAAGAAGAGGCAATGCTGTCAGTAATTCCGGACAATGACCGTATCTAGGACAGCTTTGAGGATCAGCTGACAATAAGGATTTCCTCTATAATTATCCTCATGAACAGAACGTAATTGGAAGAATACCACACTCATAAAAGCAACAGAAACTTACGAGGCATTTAAGTATAATACTAGCAAGAAATGTGCAAGACGTTTATGAAGGACAACTATGACATTGTCCTGATGGACATAAAAGCATTTCTAAATAAACGGGGAGAGATTGCTGTATTCCTGGATACAAAGACATTAAAATGTAAACAAAAAAGAGTTCTCCCTAAATCAAACTATAAATTATGTGTGTGTGTGTGTATATATATATATATATATATACACACACACACACTCTTAGAATAGTTCCAAAAACAGAGTAAGTGCTAGATAAATCTCACTTGTTATTAACTACCACAACTATTATTACTATTATAATATAAATAGCATACTATAGATATATTATTAGCACCAAAATTATCTTAGAAAGCTAAAATAATTTTTCAAAAATAACATTCGACTGTATAGGAATAGATATATAAAACAAAACATATTACATTTTTTAAAAGAAAACGAGTATTTTATTTTGAGATGGGGTCTCACTACGCTGCCCCAGCAGGAGTGCAGCAGCTATTCACAAGCACAATCATAGCTCACTGCAGCCTCGGACTCCTGGCCTCAAGCAATCCTCCCACCTAAGCCTTCCAGGTAGCTTAGGCATGTACCCGGCTTAAAAAATGTAGCATTTTAAGTCAGTGGGGAAAGTTTGGTCATGATCTTGGGAAAGATCATGTTTGCTAAATGATCTTGGGAAAACAGCCATTTAAAAATAAGTTAAAATATAATCTGAAATGTTCACACAATGTCTAGATTAAAGTTTGAGAGGTTAGCGACCTTTTTCCATATATGGCAAGACAGCAAATATTTTCAGCTTTGCAAGCCACACATTCTTTGTCACAACCACTCAACTCTGCCACTGCTGCACAAAAGCAGCCAGAGACAATATGTCAACGAATGTGCATGGCTGTGTTCCAAAAACCTTTTATTTATAAAATCAGCAGCAGACCCGTTGTGCTGTGGTTTTAACCCCTAAACTTATAGTATGAAGGTATTAGAAGAAACCAAGGAGAATGTTTCTGACAGGAACAGTATTAAGGCACAAGAAGCAGAAAGAAAAAATGATTGGTAGACAAAATTAGTATTTAGAATCCCTAAAAAATGCCTGCAAATCAACAAAAAGAAGACAATCTAATAGAAAAATGAGGAAAGGCTTGGAACAGGCATTTTGCCAAGAGGGAACCCCTATATTAATAGCTAATAAACAAAGGGGATTTCCAGCCCCCACTAGTAATTAGGGGGAAAAAAATTAAAGCAACAACTGGAGACCAGTTGGCAACCACATTGCCAAAATCAGGTTCACACAGTCAAGCATTAGTGAGGCGAGGAAACAGATTATCTGACACGTAGGTGCCGGGAGGGTAGATTCACACAGCCGCCTGGAAGTTAATTTGGCAATTCTTCTTCAACTGAAGAATCACATCTCCTATGATCTGACCACCTCGCTACTTAATTTGTGTTTGATCAGATATTTCCTGTGCGCAGTAAAAGACATGAAAGGGTACATATTGCATTATTCCCAATAACGGTGACAATTTTGAAGCAATGGAGGTGTGTCTATTTGTAAAAGAACAGCTAAATATACACTAAGTATATTCATAGTATTCCATATCAAGCTGACTTTATAAAAATGAGATAGCTCTATGGCAGCGGTTCTCACCCAGGGTGATTTTGTCACTCAAGGTGATTTTGTCCCCCAGGGAACATTTGGCCACATCTGGAGACGCTTTTGTCATGACTTGGTAGAGAGACTGCTATAAGCACTAGTCCATAAAGACCAGGGGTTCGGCTGTCAGACATCCTGCTATGCGCGGCGTGGCCCCCACCACAAAGAATGACACGGCCCCCAAATGTCAACACTGCCCGAGCTGAGAAACCTTGGTCTTTATAAATTAACATAGAATTTACTCCAAGAAACATCAAGTTACAGAAACAAGCCTGCAAGTGAATCAGATCTGTTATTAAACACGCAGAAAATAATTGGGCAGTTTGTCAAAAAGTTAGTGCAGAATTACCATCTGATCCAACAGTTTCACTCCCAGGCATATACCCAAAAGAATTGCAAAGAATTCAAGCAATCTTTGTATGAAGTGCTCAGTGTTCACGGAAGCACCATTCACAATAGCCAAAAAATAAAAAGGACCCAAATGTCTATGAATAGATGAATGGATAAAGTGTGGTGTATCCACAGGATAGATATTATTCAGCCACAAAAAGGAACGAAGTCCTGACCCAGGCTACACCATGGATGAACCTTGAAAACATCGTGCTGAGTGAATGCAGCCAGACTTTCCCATAACATGATTCCATTTATCCGAAATATCCAGAACAGGTAAAATCCACAGAGCCGGAAAGCAAATTGGTGGTTGCCAGGGGTAGGGGGAGGGAAAAATGAGGAGTGACCGCTCGTGGGGACAGGGTCTCCTTTTGGGGTGATGAAGATGTTTGGGAATTAGGGATGGTGGTTGCACAACATTGTAAATGCATTAAATCCCACTGAATTGGATACTTTAAAGTGGTTAATTATCTTATACGAATTTCACCTCCCGAACAAAGCAGAAAATAGCAATAACGCACAACAGAACTTGGATATTTAAAGGTTTGCATTTGTCCACATGCCACATGAGTAAGGATCTGAAAGGGTGCCCATCAAGCTCACCATCGCGGCATGCCTGGCTCTCGCCTTATCTGTAGTCATTTCAGTTACTTAAGAAGAAGGAACAAATACATGTGTGCCTTTGATTTAAAAAAAAAATCTTTAAAAAGACAATGAATTGGGCAAATGACTCAGGTGGGGAAGGATGGAGGTGGAGTGAGATGTCAGGGCAGCCTCCGCAGGGGCCATGGCAGGGCTGCTCTTCTGTCAATTTCAACAGCCAGGGCCGGATCCCAACCCTGCCTTGGCCTCTGCTCATGCCCTTGAGAAGCTCAGGTAATTGACTCGCCCCTGGCAGGCATGGAGGGAGGGAGAGTGAGGACACACTCCCTGAGGTCGCCTCCTTTCTGGCAGGGTCCCCAGAGGGCCGGCATCCCTGCGGCAGAGGTGAAGGCGGTGGGACCCCAGCGAGACAGAAGGCAGTGGGCAGGGAGCTGAGCACGGATAAATAACCGTAGCCAGGCTCCGTCAAGCCCCCGGCCCAGCCCGTACCTGTGCAGCCCACACCTGCGCCTGCACCTGCAGGGAACCTCCAAACAACAGCCTCCCCACTGGGCCTGGAGCCCCAGGTGGGTCACCTCCCCTCCCATCCACCTGGCCAGCTGAGATCTGGGGAACCAGCAACTGCCAGGGACTCAGAGAAACCACCTGTTTGTACAAGTCCTCAGGTAAATCGAGTCTATAGGGCAGGGGGCAACAGGCAGGCCCCGCTTCCTACCTCCAAGACGGTGTGATGACTACTTTGCAGGCTTGTTTGTTTAAATATTTGTCTGTTTGTTTTTTGTTTTTGGGGCTACTGATGTCTTATGAGGTAGGTTCCTTGGACAGGTGAGGAAGAAAAGAACAGGCACAGAGAGAGGAGAGCTATTGCTCAAAGTTACTCAGTATGTCGATGTGATTTTAACTTCTTTTCTCAGTCTGTCCAGGCCAGAAGCCAATGGAAAAAGGATTGGGAAGAGGCAGAAAAAAGGGAGAGACAAGGAGGATTCAGGATCGAGGGGCTCCGGCCACCTCCCCAGGGCGGCTGAGTCTCTGGGTGGGGAGCGGGACCTCCCTGTGGCTTTCCCTGAGTGCCAGGCAGTTCTCCCTCCTTCTCATTCTCTCTGTGTGGTTTACCTACAGAGGAACCCGCTAGGTGTTCTGCTGATAGATCAAATGCTCAGATCGCTATTCCGGTCCCATGCCCACCATGAGTTTTGTTTTACTTCTAAAATGAAATCGATAGACTTTATTTTTAAGAGCTGCTTTAGGTTTATGGAAAATTGATCAAATACCACAGAGAATCTGTTAAGGTGGAGACGCTGGTGCACGTGGATTTTGAGAAAGATTTCTCCAGGTTAGGGTAGAAAAGAACTTTATGTACTTTTCCCTGCGGGGGAGGGAAATAGGACCAGCACGGAGGTGGAAAAAGGAAAAATGCGCTGGCCCCGAAAACCAGCTACTGGGGCTCTTTAAAGGGGGTGTAACAATGGCGGGTACAGTCGAGAAGTTGCTGCATCCGGTCCTTCCTTTCCTCTTGGCGGCAGGTAGATAACAAAACTGCACGGATGTCGACGTCCAAGAGTTGGTTTCCTGCCTTCCTTGGAAACGGGATTGTCACAGGAGCTGTGACTCTGTCCTCCAGATATGGTTCAGGCTTTGAGCTCCCACCCTGCTGTTCGCTCAGGAATTCTTTGGGCTGTAAAAAGCAGATTCTAAAAAAAAAAAAAAAAAAAAAAAAAATTTGTAAGAGACAGAGTCACATCTCTTTTCCGTTCTTTCGGCTCTTTCCGGAAGTTGTGCAAAACAGAGCTCCTGCAGGGCGCCTGTTAGCGAGAGAACTCATAGGACTGATCTTTAACCGTTACTGGGGAAATTGTGGGATTGGGCATTTTCCTGTTATTTTTGCAGGGCCGCCACTTTCATTCCCCTCCCCGGGTCTTTCTATCCTGATCTTCAGAATCGTGGCACCTTGGGCAAATGATGTGTCCTCTGTGGGACTCAGTTTCCCCATCTGTAAAATGGGGATCATATCAGATGACTTCTAATGTGGGGGCGAGGCTCAGTGGGAATGTCAGGAGGGATGCTGAGCACAGAGCCTGGTCCACAGGACACACGGAACATGGGCTCACGATGCCAGACACTGTTGTTGCTGAGCGCACAGTACTGGTGCTATCGACAAAACAGTCTCTGCCTGCAAGAACTCATGATCACAGCTCCAACATGACACATTATGATGAGCATCATGACACAAGCACAAGCAAGGAGTTCTAGGGTCATTTGGGAATCATTGTTTTGGAAGCACCCAGGGATGAGTGACTGAATCTGCTTTGGGAAGAAGATGTCCAGGAGGGCTGCATGGAGGAGGTAACATTTAAGCTGAATCTAAAACAGGGGTCTTGCCAGGTGGAGAAGGGGAGGAATGGGTAGGGTGCAACGGGAGCATGCCAAGGCAATGCAACTGCATTCTCTGGATCAGAGGTTCTCAACTGTGGGGGTGACTTTGTTCCCCACAGGGACATTGACATTGGAGACATTTTTTGTTTGTCACGACTGAGCAGAGGCTAACTGGCATTTAGCTGATAGAGACCAGGGATGCTACAGAACAACTTACAAGACACAGATCAGTCCTCCACAGATATGATGATCTGGCCGCAAATGTCAATAGTCCTGAGGTTGAGAAACCCTGCCCTAGACACTGGGGAGCCATGGGAGGCTTGTGAGCACAGCCCACATGACATTAATCTCACTCATTCGACCTCTCCTCAGAGGCTCTTGTTTCCAAGCCATTCACCCCTCTAAGAGCTCAGGGTGGCAGGACAGGGTGTGGCTGTATTGGGACCACCTCCCTGGGGAGCTACAGGCAGGTCTGACCCAGAAGTGGGGAAAAGAGGCAAGTGATTCCAGGGAGAAAGGCCAAGAAACGCTAGAAACTGGCGATGTTCGGGGAATGCGGTCTCCTCCCACCAAAGTAGCTGGTTCCCTCTTCGCTTCTCGTTATAAACCTGTCAGGGCTGGACCAAGGACCTGAGCCCACTTACAAGGGTATTTATTACCTTTTTTAATTGAATTTTAAAAACTTTTTAGTTTTGTCTATTTTTATTTAAGAGCATTATGGGGGTACAAACGCTTTGGTTACATAAATTGCCTTTGCACCACCTGACCCATCCCCCAGACAGCATACACCGCATCAATTAGGTGTGGATTTACCCATCCCCCCTCCCCCTCCCACCTGCCCAACACCCTATGAATGTTACTTCCCATATGTGCACATAGTGTTGATCAGAACCAATTTAATGGTGAGTACATGTGGTATTTGGTTTTCCATTCTTGTGATACCTCACTTAGTAGAATGGGTTCCAGCTCTATCCAGGATAACACAAAAGGTGCTAGATCACCGTTGTTTTTTGTAGCTGAGTAGAATCCATGGTATACATATACCACATTTTATTAATCCACTCATGTATTGATGGGCACTTGGGTTGTTTCCACATCTTTGCAATTGTGAATTGTGCTGCTATAAACATTCAAGTGCAGATATCTTTTTTATAGACTGTCTTTTTTTCCTTTGGGTAGATACCTAGTAGCAGGATTGCTGGATCAAATGGTAGCTCTACCTTTAGTTCTTTGAGGTATCTCCATACTACTTTCCACAGAGGTTGCACTAGTTTGCAGTCCCACCAGCAGTGTATGAGTGTTCCTATCTCTCTGCATCCACGCCAACATTTGTTGTTTTGGGACTTTTTTTTATTTTATTTTATTTTTTTTTATTGTTTGTTGTTTATAGGGGTACAGGTGTTTAGGTTACGTATGATGCCCTTGCCCCCCCTTCCCCCCAAGTCCCAGTCCCAAGCATGTCCATCTCTCGGAGGGTGCGCATTGCTTTTTGATAAAAGCCATTCTCACTGGAGTTAAGTGATATTTCATTGTGGTTTTGATTTACATTTCCCTGATGAGTAGACATATTGAGCATTTTTTCATATATTTCTTGGCCATTAGTCTACCTTCTTTTGAAAAGTTTCTGTTCATGTCCTTTGCCCACTTTTTAATGAGGTTGATTTTTTCTTGCTGATTTTCCTGAGTTCTATGTAGATTCTAGTTATAAGCCCTTTTTTATTGTGATAAAATACACATAACATGAAATTTACCATTTAACCATTT
>RJWJ010012069.1:0-43287 GCA_004363605.1 Indri indri
CTGAAATTTGTATTCTTACATGGACTCAATAATTAGAATCTCCCCTAAGTCACTCCCCCAAATATTGGTTATCCTAGGACTCTAATTTATAAATCAGCCTTGTGAGTCTGGTTAGTGACAGATCCTTAGAACCTGCTCATCTCTGGACCCCTTGCTGGGTCAAGGAACCTCTCACACTGAGAATCATACCATAAACTCATGGTAAAACTTTCACTCTATGAAGTTTGTGCCAATGAAGCAAATAAATAGTAAAATGTACAAAAAATGAAATCATAAAAATTAGGTACAAAGGAGACTGAATATTAAGTGACCAAACAATTTTTCTAAGTTTACTTTTTTTCTTTTTCTTTTTTGGTAGAGACAAGGGTTTCACTATACTGCCCAGGCTGGTTTCAATCTCCTGGCCTCAAGTGATGCTCCCACCTCAGCCTCCCAAAATGCTAGGATTACAGTCAGAAGCCACTGCACCCAGCCCTAATTTTTAAGTTTAAAAAACCATGGAAGAAAACACAAATCAATTGATTACGTGTATGTTTAAACTTCTACACAATATTAACTAACTCTTAAAAGTAAACAACTAGGAATATATTTGCAACAAATAAAACTTTAACAACATCCTTATGTGACATTAAAAAATACCAGTCAAAACCGTATCTCCTGAGAATGACTCGTTTAACTTGATCCAAGGTTGTTTTTGACAAACTGAATGTTATTCACTTTTTATTGTACCAATTCATCACCAATCATGAGTTCACAAAAATGCAAAAAATAGGTCCTGCTAAAAAAATCTTCAAAAAGCAAACAATTTACAATGTTTTGCACTGTATAAAGCAAAGAACTCTTTGCCTGAAGACTAATGTATATCATGTACTTAAAAAGTGGTGAGCTATAATCTACAAGATGACAGGTGGCAGCAAGATATAGGAATACAGAAGCAGGAGCGTTAAGCAATACTTTCTTCATGTTATAACAAGGGAACAGGTGAATATATTTTACTATTGATTTTTTAATAGGAAACGTCTACCTATGATACAGACTCCAAAAGGCACAGAAGCATGCACGGTAAAACATGAAGTCTTTCTCATACCCTTGCCACAAGGCAACCAGTTGTAAGTTTTTGGTATCCTTCCTGAGGTAATTTATGCATACAAAATCAAATGTTTATATATTGTTTTATTCCACATATATAATGGTAGCAAACTATATACATCTGGGCAGCTTGCCTTTTTTTTTTTTTTTTTTGAGACAGAGTGCCGTGGCGTCAGCCTAGCTCACAGCAACCTCAAACTCATGGGCTCAAGGGATCCTTCTGCCTCAGCCTCCCGAGTAGCTGGGACTATAGGTATGCGCCACCATGCCCGGCTAATTTTTTCTTTTTTCAGTAGAGACGAGGTCTCGCTCTTGCTCAGGCTGGTCTCGAACTCCTGAGCTCAAGTGATCCTCCCACCTCAGCCTCCCAGAGTGCTAGGATTACAGGTGTAAGCCACCGCGCCCAGACCTTGCTTTTTTTACTTAACCAATTTTAAAGCTCATTTCAAAACCTTGCAAACAGAATCACCTCATTCTTTTAAGTGCTATATTGTTTTCTTTTGTATATAAACACATAATAATTTCTTAAACTGGTCCTGTAATGAGAGGCATTCAAGTTGTTTCCAATCTTTTGCCATTATAAACAATGTTGCAATAAACTGTCTGGTATATAGTTTTATTATTTTACACTTATGCAAGTTTATCACCAAATCTGACAGAATCCTAAGACATATATTACATACCAAAAGAACATAGTGATCTTAACTTAGTCTTTCTAAAATAACTCATAGGACAATTCTTAGCTGTATTTTTGTTTCTCTTTATCCCTCACGCCAATATGAGCCTTTTTATCACAATATTTTTTATTTAGGAAACCCCTTCCAAACTTTCAGGAAAAATCTTTTAAGAATATGAAGCTCATTAAAATTTCCTTATTCCCCAGGAAAATGCTAATTTGTTATTATCATAATCATTTAATTCTAAATTGTTATAAATTACTAAGTTTAATAAATTTTTATGAATTGTTATAAAGTATTGGTAACTTTGAGTTAACAACAAATAACATTATGATCTAAGCAAAAGCAAGGTTTTTTTTTTTTTTTTTTTTTTTTTAGGAGTCGGGGTCTCACTATGTTGCCTAGGCTGGCTTTGAACTTTTGGGCTCAAGCAGTCCTCCTGCCTCTGCCTCCCAAGTAGCTGGGACTAAGGTGCACGACACCTTTCCTGGATAAAACCAGTTTTTTAAAATCCATCATTTGTTTAATGTAAAAAACAAACTATCTACTCTGTAATTGTTGGAGTAGACCATTAGAGTAAGCCAAAATTATTTCTATAGATAAACTAATATAATCGTTTGGTGAAACAATTATTAACTTGGTAGTGCATGACAATGTTCTTTTGTGTAACAAAAGCCTACTTTCTTAGCTAATATTTTACTAAGGCAGTAATGATGGAAGTAACCATAATAAAGAAATGATGGCTGCCATATATATATATATGTAAATAAACTGTTTTAGGCAGATGGTTATGATAGATGACGAATTTCAGGGGGACAACTTGGCTTAATTCCTTAAGTTCACCCAAGTTTATGCCTAGTTCAGGCTGGAAAAGTTCAGCTGTAAGAGACTCGAAATCATTTTACTACAAAGCTTGTTCACTCAAATATTAACCAACATTTTTCAATAACCAGTGTCACATTAAGGATTATTATATAGTTCAAATATCATTTAAATTATTTCATTGAGTATGGATATATGGTTAAATATACCCAGAAAAACCCTAGATTATCCTACGAAGGATTTAGGGAGAAAATATAAGTGCTTATTTATATTTGGTCAGTAGTGCCCCGTGGGAGAACTGGGACATGATAACTTTTAATCTTGAAACACACTGTGCAGAAGGGTCCTCAGGTGAACCGAGAAGGTGCTACTCATAAGGGGTTTCTTATGAGGTTATCTATTTATGAATTAAGTTTTAGTATATTGGATTTTATAAAATGCAACAGATGAAGTCAAATTTGAAGTGTCTATTTGGATGCTAACCTAAATATTGTGTGAAATATGCAAAATTCACCTTGGAAGCTCCAGCAATTGTCCTCAAACACAGATTATACTGGTTCAAGGAGAGGTCACATGTATTAGCAGACAGCAAAACAGGAGTTTCAAATATGAGCACCTTACTGACCACCATTTTGCTCTCCCATCTATAAATTATAAGGGCAGATGGAAGTGCTTCCCACATAGGCAACTCTATGTAGCACGTGCCAGCATGAGCAACAGCAAGGATGTGTTTGTTTAATTGTGTTTAATGAGTCCCCTAAGTAGCTCTGGGTAGGCCAGATAGCACTAAATAAATGATGAGAGATATTTCGTTGTTGTTGTTGTTCCACTTTTAATAGAGACATACTACTGCCTTCTCAATCCAAATTTTCCTCAAACCAAACTTGATGTTATCCCCCCAAATCAGCACTAACCATATATTCACATTAATAGTTACATGTTATTACCTCTTGCTGCTTTGCTAAATTCCCATAACACAATCCTAGTCACTCATTTAGTATTTAACAAATACTCTTAATTATCACAGCCATATGTTCTATATCACCTAACTAGAAAAATAGAATATGTTCAATTAATAGTTATACAAAGAACTGTGAATCTCAATGTTGTTTTCTGGATCAATTATATCAATACGGGAAATATTTCTCAATGATTCTTGATGACTTAATTTTTCTAACAATTAATTTTGAAATATACCTCCCTAAACCCAAAGAAACAAAAAAACAGTGAGTCCAAAAGTGGCTGCATATTATGTGGCAGGTTTCTTTGAGGAAAAACATAACGCTTTATATGATGTTCTTATATTAAATACCAAGAATAAATGCAAGTTAATTGTATTAAAGTAAAAAATATATGAAAGAAAATCCAATTAGTTCTCATCACAGTCACAAAACATTCCCTAATATGGTACATATTAATATTTCACCAATTTTGTTTGACTATTATTCTTACATTAGGATTAAATACAAAGAAATATTAAATAAGCCTCTTGATTACAAAAAAGAAAAGAGTATCCCACCGCAGAGCTATGAAATAAACTGGGACATCGTGACAGAAGAAAAGCAGAACTAAATGTCTATGCTCTCAAAGCTGAAAGGCAAAGTCTCAGATGTACCTTTACAGTTTTTTACAATCAACATACAGCTAATCTTCATTGTTTTAATTAAGGTTAAAATAGTAAGAACTAATTTAACTCCAAACATTCTTTCCCTCTAGAAAAGCACTAGAGGTCTACAATATACCAGACTGTTGGAAAACAATTTACAAATAAGAACAATCCAGAACGAATGTCTCCTCATACTTTATTTTCCTATATGAAATTAACTCCAGGTTAGTTATAGCTTTGCATGTTAAGTCCCTCTTCTTTTCCCTCTCTTTGCTAATCACAGCAATCATGCCCCTAGCCACTGAGATTGAGCTAGGCAAGGAAATCTGATCCAACCTGAGTCAATCAGGTCCTCTCCCTTGGGAATTTGATTTTGGGTATTAAGGAAACCAGTTAGGAGTTTCAGATGCCTGTTACCTAACAGAAGCATCCTAAAGAGAAAGGCTGCCAGTTCTAGCTGCTGAAATTCCAGGAGCAGCTTTTGTCTTAGGCCAGCCTAAGGGCTGGCCATTCTGCTCTTTCTTCAAACAAATCCCCATTTTGCTTAAGATAATTTCTTTCCATTGATTGCAAACAAAGAGTCCAAATAATTCACAAAACAAATTAATTAAAACATAGTACATATACACCTTGCTCCTTGAGTTCACATCTAGTATTAATAACTGAATATAAAAATGATTAACTGCTAAATATTAATAACATTTTATACTATCAAGGACACTACTTTAAAACATGGTACTGCAGGGTATAGGAATGATATAATGATACTAATTATTTTGTAACTATTCTCAGTTTCTCAATGAATTCTTTTCTTCCTAATTTGATGTTAAGTTTAAGGAAGTCAGAAGACAAGTGTTTTGAATTTTCTTTCCATGGCTTCTCAGAATCAAAGGCTGTCAAGCTCAATTCCAGAATAAAATTTTGGATCATGAAATGTTAATATGTGTAAGTTTCTAATTTAGAAGCTCCAAAGGTCCAGGGAGGTTAAAAAAAATTATGGGAGGGTATGAAATAACATTAGTTAACAAAAGTGACTCTTGATTCTTAACTTGGTTTGCTATTAGGCCTTTTCCTTCTCCAAATCACTCCCTTCTTCACTGCCCCAAATAAAGGCAGTAACAATGGTTATCTCTTCTTTAGCAACAGTAGAGGCCCAAGTGTCACGGGCTAACAACTGCATGCATAAAGCCCAGAGGCATTTCTCAGGCCATTAAAATAGTCTGTGTGTCTTCTCTTTGTCCTTTTTGCTCTGAATACTTGAGCAATGTACTGTAATCATAGAGCACAAATTGAACATGGATGAAGAAGTTAGAGTTAACTATGTGGATTACAGCAGAGAGCAGCAATGCCCCAGACCCCAGGCATTTGAATTATACCAGCAACCAAAAATGGGTTGCCAAAGTAGTTGCACAGTATTCCTTTGTATCTATCTGTACTGCATCTAATTGAGGGGAAAGTAAATAAACTTTAAACAAGTGAAGAATGTAAAAAAAAAAAATGGGTTGCCATATTTTATCTAGTCTTCAACCTTTTTAAGAGCCTAACAATCTTTTGAGTCAATGCTTACTACCTATGCTGCTTTCTTGTAAAGACTGTAAGACCTGTGTCTTCCCCGTTCCAGATGAAACATTTCTCTATTCACCAAAACTAAAGCACTTATCAATCTATAACAATAAAGTCATTATAAACAAGGATAGAGCAGGTTAAGTTACTACCAGTAAGTTGATCAAATTAAACTATTCGGCAATAACCAGACACACTAGATAGGAAGAGAAAACATATACGGGGTATCTGAATTTCTTTTTAGCAAAGACATCTAAGTGCACTGCTCAGTTATCTTTTAAAGGCTTAAAGATACCCACTTTACCTTACACTATTACGGCTACCTTCCAGTTTCTTTCTTTCTTTCTTTCTTTCTTTCTTTCTTTCTTTCTTTCTTTCTTTCTTTCAAAGTCCCTGTTAAAGCACGACCAAGTTTCATACACATGTAAATGTCACACAAATAAGGAAAATCTCAGATACCTTGTGTTTAATACCTTAAATTGCCATTACGAAACAAATTCTCACAATGAAAGTGGAAAGGAGCATTGCCTTGGAGGACCTTAGGTTCCTAATTAAGAAGATTTAGACTCTAGGTACCAAACTCTAGGTACCTAATATACACACTTGCTAACCCAGCATCATAGATGGGAGTATGAGACATGCAACCAAAAAATGTATAAACCAATGATGTTATACAGCTCTGTGTCAATGCTTGATAAAAATTCACCTAATCACTGTATTCATGAAGACATTTTCTTAATAATATACTGAAATTAAACTAAAGATCTCAAGTCAGAAAAGTTTTTTTAAATCACTAATAAATGTCTTCCTTTAAAATGGATTTTAAACACTTAATATAAAAATCTCATTTTTAGAAATTTCATGGGCCTCCTTTTCAAAAAGAATGTTATTATATTGAATCAAATATAACTAGAAGTTGGTTCAATGTAAAGAACCATTTCACCCTAGAGCCAGAGTAGCCATGGGAACTCCTCTTCATTTATTGTTCTTTTCATCGCTTTCAGCAGGCAATATTGAACATTTCAATGTCCCTTTTTCTATTGATCAAAGTCACCAATTTTCACTTATCAATATGTAATAGCTCATCCACACTAATCTTTGGTGTCAAAATCTGAACATAGTTCCTGAGACATAATATAACTGGATTTGTATCCAGTTACAATATAAGTAAGCTGTTAATATTAAGTACATATCAATTTACTGGTTCACTCTGGATTTGTTCTAGGCAACACTTTTTCCTAGAAATACTGGAATCTATTCAACTAATCCATTAATTCCCAAGAAAATTAAAGAAACAATAATTTTGATCAGATAATACTGAGGTGGTCTCATATAACTTAAAAATTCGTGCTTCAGAAGTAGAGATGATGGTATAACACATATATTAATTGCAATAGACTTAAATAGTGAACAACGTGGGACATCTTCATTGACCAAACTTTGAGATTTACTGCCCTCGGCAGAGAAAAACTAGTTACTAGAACTGGATATGACATTCAGCTGAAATATGTTGAAGAGATACACGAAAAAGATACAAATATCAGTTATCCATTTTCTCATAGATACAAGAGATAAGACTTAATATAAACGGCCAGGCACGGTGGCTCACGCCTGTAATCCTAACACTCTGGGAGGCCAAGGCGGGCGGATCATTTGAGCTCAGGAGTTCGAGACCGGTCTGAGCAAGAGTGAGACCCCGTCTCTACTAAAAAATAGAAATTACTTGGACAACTAAAAATATATAGAAAAAATTAGCCGGGCATGGGGGCACGTGCCTGTAGTCCCAGCTACTCAGGAGGCTGAGGCAGTAGGATCACTTGAGCCCAGGAATTTGAGGTTGCTGTGAGCTAGGCTGATGCCACCACACTACAGCCCGGGCAATAGAGTGAGACTCTGTCTCATTAAAAAAAAAAAAAAAAGACTTAATACAAACAATTAAAGCCTTTGAACATAATGGTAAATGTAAGAAATACTAGTCAAAATACTAAACAACAAATGTTGATCCAAGGAATGCTGGGGATTCCACCTTAAAATCATGCCAACAAACTGTCCAGAGAGATGTTAAAATAATTGACAGAAAAGGGTTAAACTACTGATTTCAAAAGGTTGATCCGGCCACCCAGAATCCATTTGTTGAGTATTTTCTTCCTACCTCTGCAGAAAGTAGTCTGGGCGACTGTAGTCTGTAGAAGTAGTCTGGGAGATCATTTTAGCTGTACAAGATCAAGGCCTTAAATAACACTAAAGTTACTTCCTTTTAAATTATCTTTTACCTTTTCTATTTCAAGGAAAAAGTCTCAGTTTGCTGCTGGTATGTCTTTTTCATTTATCACTTACTAATGGCTGGTTTCAGACCCTCAGCAGATACCAGCATCTAGCTACAAATTAGTAACATTTTTTATTGTGTTTATTTTTATGGCAAGCTTGTATATACACATAGCAAGTGCTAGAGTATAGGTTCCCTTATGATTAATTTTAGTTAATATTTTCAAAACCCTGAAAAAAACACAAAGAAATGGAATACTGCTCTAGCCTTTCCTAATCACAGGCAACTTCATGCCTGTCATCATACCCAGACCACCAAACTTTTTTTCTCCAAGAGCAATAAATAAGCAATGCTTAAGGCCTAGTATAAACTGCTATAGTTAAAATGTCTCTGTAGTTTCTGCTCAATAAAATAAAGAAAACGAAGTATAGTATTTTACTTTGAGAGGATTTGAGTGACCAAACAGTAATAGGCTTCCTAACAAAACTACTTTTGTGTTGCCAAAAAGGAGTCTTCCTGGTACTATAATCTCTTGAAAACCTAGTTTCCTTCCCCATCCCCACCCTTGCAATACTTGCTTACGCAGCAGTTGTCCAGACTGTGGGCAACCTGTGGGCACAACCCCTGCCTTTTTCAGCTTTTTGATTCTGGAGCTAAGTGGTCCCCTGTTGATACTTGGTATGTGTTTACTGGATGAATGACCTGTGTCTGGAGTTGGTCCTATACTTACTTCTTCTTTTTCTTAAAAGATGTATCGATTTAAAATTAAGTCATCAGTAGCAGCTGTCCTTTGATGCAAGTCCTACATATTTAGCTATGGATCTAGAGCACCTACGAAAATTCTTCATAAATCCTGAATCTGAAAGACATAGATGGGCCTTAAGTGCTAAAATAATGAAAATGCCAATAGCTTTGCATCTGTTCTTTCCAAAAAGACATTTTATACATTAGGATACATAGTTAAATGCAATGTGTTTTTCTTTTTAAAACCACATTTTATATGGGGAGAAATTCTCTGATTCCACTGTTGAAATACGGATACATTATAGATACACTACTTCTGGAGAAACAATGCTGTACAAAATTTAAGTTCATGACATGAATATGGCAAAAAACAAAAAAAAATTAAACTCTGACAAAGGACATAGTCTTAATAACACAAAAACTTGAAACATCAAAGAAGGCAATCCGAGATCAAAATGTCTTTCTCAATGCTGATTTTTCCAGCTCTCTATATACGCTCATTAAGAATTTCAACATTCCATATTCTTCAATTTTATAACCTAGGAGAACTTCATTAAGTAGATGTCAGCTTACTAGGGTTGACCAAATATAAAGTTACCAAGGTGAATCACAAAAGAGATACGCTTAAATCTATCCGTTACTTATCTACTTTTCACTAACAAGACCAATGAAGAATCCTAATGATCCGCTCTTAAAAGGCACTAGAAGAATATAAAGATTCTACAAGGAAGGTAGGATATTAAGTCAAAAACTTACAGGTGAGGAAAGTCTCCTCATTTGCCTGGCTACTATCTTCAGCTAACATTTAAAAGCCAAACTTGGGTCCCTTTCAATCACGTCTCTAAATTTTCCAAGGGCATCAGTTTAGATTGGTTCATGGCTTCCTTCAAGATTACTTTCCCAGTAACATGGTTTCCCATCAACGAACTAGTTCTAATATTTTTCAAGGGAATATTAAAATTGAATAAATGCCATAATGGTTATGTTCCCCAAATCTTCGTACAATCCATAATGTAGCTCAACCAAGTAAGAAAAGAGGATGTCAAGAATGACAGAGTGAAGGGGACAAACAGGCATCAGCCTCTCTCCCCTTCTAGGCAGCAAAAGTTAGGTATTCTTATCTGTCTTTCTCCACTGCATGGCCAGATCTGATTTTAAGACAAAAGGAAGGTAAAGGATGGACTTCTGGAGCAGCACCTAAGGCAGTGTGGGGTGAGAATTCAACGGTGTTGCCATTGCTTAATAGTACCTGGGAGTGCTATTAAGTAAGGTACAGTATGTATGTTGCCAGAGGGGTGGAGGAGTAGGATGGAAAGGGAGGGAGGGAGAGGTGGTAGCGCTGGTGCTGGTGGTTATACTAAGAGGCAATTGGTATAATAGCTATCGTAGCCAAAAAATGGGGGGCAGAAGTGGATTTCTGCAAGCAAAAAGAACAAAAAAACCCAAGAAAAGTCAGAGAATATTTGCGCTTGGCTTTTTACATACCCGTGTTTTCCCTCTTTCTGCATGCTCAAATGATATTCAATTTCAGGTTAAAAGCTTCCAATCAAGTGGGCCTACTAACTTTGAACATCTACAGCATGGCATCATCATATTGTGCGATGTATGTTCAACAAGAAATATTCTTGCAACCTTAACAGACAGCAGTTAGCTTCAAATAACACATTTTCTTTTGAACGTGGTTACTGCTCATCTATTTCGAATTCTGAAATTGGGGATTATTATCTGAGTTTTTACAAAGGCCTCCCTTCTAGGCTGCTTCAAAGTAAAAGACAAATAGGAAGAAAGTGTACACTGAAAACCACGTGTTTCCCGTTAAGAAGTACATTACCAACCCATTTCCCGAAAGTTCACTTTCAATGTGACCATAACAATGTAAATATTTCTAAATACCCGATTTGATGCCGATGTATTTACTTTCCTCACTTTTTAACAGAGCTGGCATTTTTTCCCCCCCTCTGGGACCAACAAGTGCAAGTAATCTCCCCTTAATACTAATTTACGAAGTACGAAAAAAACAACGACAACAAAACCACAAAACAAGCACAAAAAAGTAAACAGGGCTCTAAAACAGTCCAAGCCCAAAGGTGGGTTCTGATGTCAACAAAGTGGACCGGAGTAGGCAAAGCACTGCATGCCACGGGCCTGCAGGTGGGGGAGTGGTGAGTCTAGATTTCAGGGCATTTGGGAACAATCCCCTCCCACTCTGCCGCCCTGGGTGGGTGGGTGATGGGCAGGCAGGTCGTGCGGCAGCGCTGGGTCTCCGCCCGCAGCCAGGAGAGTTGGGAGAAGGCCTCGGGCGGTAGCTCCTCAAACTCTGACCGCATCCCACCTCCACCCTGGCCTTAGTCCTGGGGCTGAGCGCCGATCCCCAGACCGAAAACTGCAACTCCCCAGGCATCGCACGTCTCTCAGAGGCTCCCCATCATCCCGCATTTTCCTCCAAAACCACCCCAAGCTTCACCCAAGACCCCAGGTTAGGGGTTCCTGACCTCCCGCCATTTCTCCACGTCGCCGCAGCTCGGAGCAAGAGGAGAGAACCTCAAGGTGACACCTCATTTTGGCCGGTGAGTCCCGGTTTTGGGCCCGAGTCGTTGGGCACTAGAAGGCAGAAGCCCGAGCTCCCAGCCCCGCTCCCCGTCAGGGCACCGTCGCCTCACCTGGCAGCGGCACACGATGTCGGCGTCCTGCGCCAGCAGATCCACCACCTTCCCTTTGCCTTCGTCGCCCCACTGCGCGCCGAGCACCACCGTCACCCGGTTTCCTCCGGGCCGCGCCCTAGGGCGGCCGTAGTCGCCGTTGGGCAGGGAGGATGCCGCCGGGTTGGTCTCGTCGAACGACATGGCTCCAGTGACGCTAGGAGAACCTGAAGGAGACACCGTCGGCGAAGAGTGCGCGAACTGAACCGCTCTGCGGCCGCCAGCCACATGCGGAGGAAGAAGGAGCCAGAGGCCGGCCCCGCCCCCGTCCCCGCCGGGCCGCCACCCTCCAGCCCGGCCCCTCCCTGCTCGTCGCACAGCCCACTCAAGGGGGGACCATGACTGCCCCGCGCAGGCCGGCCTCTGCAGCACCGCCCGCAGGAGGAAGCCTTGGTGGGGGCAACGGCCGCCACCCTAGACCGAGGCCACGCCCCTTCCGCGACCTGGCGCGCCACTCTTGTAGGAACTTAGCGGAAAAGGGCAGGGGCGGGGCTTCGAGCGCGCTTCGCCCTCAACGTCCCGCCTACCCGGTCTTCCTCAGGCTTTCAAACTGGAGGGCGCGGAGCTGCGTGCCGAGCGTCGGACTACAACTCCCGGCATGCAACGCTTCGGCTGCGGCGACGTATTCTCGTGCTACCGAAGCGGCCATCTGCAGGTTTGACTCTGAAAGCGTTGGTGTAAGCGTTCGTTTTGTAAAATTTTTTTTAAGATTTATTTTTATTGAGGAATGAGATAGCGTGTCCAAAATACAAAGTGTGGAATTTGAAAATACAAACAGGTTGGAATTTGAACGTATAAGTTTAGAATTGGAAATTAAAGGTCTAGAAGCAATAGATATAGGAACAGGGATCAAAAAAGACAAACTCAAAAGGACGGCAATAAGGTACAGGACGTTAGACCTGAAAGACAACGGCTCAAGTAGAATCTTAACCCTTCTCATTTAAACATTTACACAAAGGCTTAGAGAGGAGTGAATTACCTATGTCATATGGTACATATATGCGGATACTGTAATGCACTTGGGTTTTCAATCCCCACACCGTATAAGGTAGGTGATCCTGTCTTGTCTTTATTTTATAGGATTTAAGATCGAGGTAACTTGCTCTAGGGAGACTTGAATTAGTACCTAGACAGCTTGAGTCCAGAGCCCATGCCCTTCCTGTATGTTCCACTCCTCTTAGTGTTTCAATTGTGGCTAGACTGTGGAGTACACCTACTGTTTATGTAATGCTCTTCCGACCGCAATACAGATTACTATAACTGTGACGTCTAATTCTAATAAAAGTTGCTTCGGAAAAAAGTAGGAATAGAATCACATTATATGTGTCTCCCAAATCATATATCCTGTTATGTTCCCTAATGGTCCCTGGAGCGCATTTTAGTATTTTATTATTTCTATTCAGTATGTTACATAAGTAAACATTTGAGAATTCACTGTAACCTAAGGCTGTACTGGGCACTGATAACATAGGAGGTATAAAGATACAATTGCAGCCTACAAGGATTCCAATTATTTGGTCTATCAATAAGTAAATTATAATGCTATATAACTGGTGTTTATCTTGACTTTATCACAAACCATTTGTAAGCAAGAATGCGGTCATATTTTATACTCTAGTGCCCAAGGTAGTGTTGGGCATATAGTAGATAAACTCAATAAGCACACGTTCCTATTCATTTCTGTTCAATTCTTAAAAAATCATTTATGGCGTGCCTGCTCCTGGGAAAGCACTTCCAGACAATGTATTTGCTATTGCAGTGTCTACACACAGTCATACAAAGATTGGGGCTAAAAGATAAACCTAAAAGCTTCACCTTTATTCAGGCAGCTCAGATTTTTCTAAGGGTTTTTGCTATGTCACGCCAGGAAAGCACGGTTTGTTCTGCCGTTCCTAAAATCTGTTTTATATTTTCGCACTCAGCTTCTAACTTTCAGGCCCCTGGGGGAGCTCAGCACGCGCGCACACACTTCCTCACACACACAAGTTCGCGCGCGCACAGTTTCCTCGCCCGCGCTCAAGCCGACCCCGCCCAGCAGCCCCCGGGCCTAAGCGCCTGCTGGCCGTCGCCCTGCGGAGCGCACGAGTCACCCGCGGGCGCGGCGGAGGCTGTTGGGCGGAGGCGGAGCCGGCGCCATGTCTGTCCCGGGAGTGGCGGTGCTCCTTTCGTGGCTGAGCTGCTGCAGCTTGGCCCTGTGGAGGTAGAGACACCAGTCGCGGGCAGGGGTCGCCCCTGGAGCCGGGCAGGCAGGGCCCATTCCCGCCTCCCCACCGCCAGCGTCCTGGGGCCACTAGCCCTCGCTGAGCACCGCCTTGTCTCCTCCGCTCGCCAAACACCAGCACCAGCGTCCCGCTGCTCCCACCCGAGTTTTCCATGAAAATGAAAACTGAGGGCGGAAAATGAGGGGATGCTGTTGGCCCTTTGCTTCTCTGTTAAGTTCCTGCAGTAGGGTCGTGGTGCCCTCACAGTGCTGTCCTCTGAATGACTGAGCCCCATTGAATTATTTGGGTTTTTTGTTGTTGTTTTTTTTTTTTGAGACAGAGTCTCACTCTCTTGCCTGGGGCGAGTGCCATGGCGTCAGCCTAGCTCACAGCAACCTCAAACTCCTGGGCTCAAGTGATCCTTCTGCCTCAGCCTCTCGAGTAGCTGGGACTGCAGGCATGTGCCACCATGCCCGGCTAATTTTTTCTGTATATTTTTAGTTGTCTGATTAATTTCTTTCTTTTTATAGTAGAGACGGGTCTCGCTCTTGCTCAGGCTGGTTTTGAACTCATGAGCTCAAACAATCCGCCCGCCTGGGCCTCCCAGAGTGCTAGGATCACAGGCGTGAGCCACCACGCCCGGCCCCTCTGAATTCTTAAACTCATTTCTGCCAGAGAGAGGAGCAAATGGAAACCAAAAGGTCATCATTAGAGACTGGCAGGGAGGAGGCACTTTCTGGGATAACTAGGTCCTTGGTGGTTTCTGTTAGGTAATTGAAGTTGAATGATTTGTGAGAAAGTGCTTCGTAAGATGTAAACACTGCGCAAGTGTGAGGAAATATAATTTCTGTATAAAGTGAGTTGATCTGGGGAATGAAAACGTTTAACGTTCTGAGAGAGATCGTCAATGCAAGTTTGATTTTTGTTCAGTATTCGATAACTGCTGCGTTGGAAGGTGTATCAAAATATTTTAGATTTTCCACGTAGGTGAAAACACAGGTGGTTAACCAGAAAATCACATTCCACGAATATTCTGTTTTTGCTATAAGAAATAATGATTACTCTCTAACATTTCTTCTCTATGAAATAGAAATAATAAAATCTGTCTCCTGGGGTGGTTGTGAGGCTTAAATGCTATGATATATATATATACACAAGAATATATCTTTTCTATTCTTTCTTCATGTATTCCCATTCTACCACGTCCTCAATATTTAATAGCATTCTTGACCTTTACCCCTTCCTTCATTTCCCAACAGATAAGTCCCTCTTTGACTTCACTTTCCTCTCTCTACCCAGTGTATGTTAATAGAATATGTTCTTTGGGTAAACCATTTTCTCTCAAATCCCTTACCTACTCATCCTCCTATACCTATCCAGCAATTGGTCTTGGATACGTCATACTCTTAGGCATCTCACATAAGCTGATAATTATTTTATACTGATTACATGTTGAGTCAAATATATTATTAAAGTTAATTTCATTTCACCTGTTTATTCTCACACTTTTGGTGCCTACTGGAAAATTTGTAATTACGTAGATGGGTTGTATTTCTGTTGGATAGTGAGTGCTACTTTAGATGGATCATATAGACAGAAATTAAAGTACGTTGGATAATTGTACAAAAGTGGTGATGAACAAGGACTGACAGAAATTTGCTCTTTATTTCAGTGTTTAAGAAATACTGGTTTTTGAAATTCCAGTCTTCATTATTCTTACTTTAACTCAGTTTGTAAGTGAAGGAGTTAGAGCCAGTATTCTGCAGCTGTTTTCAGCATACCAAAACAAGAGTAAAAAGATGAATATTTACTTCTCGTCTCATTTTCTTTTCTTTTTCTTTTTTTTTTTTGAGACAGAATCTCACTCTCTTGCCCGGGCTAGAGTGCCGTGGCGTCAGCCTAGCTCACAGGAACCTCAAACCCCTGGGCTAAAGCGATCCTCCTGCCTCAGCCTCCCGGGTAGCTGGGACTACAGGCACGCGCCACCATGCCCGGCTAATTTTTTCTATTTTTAGTTGTTTGGCCAATTTCTTTCTATTTTTTTTTTTTTTTTTTTTAGTAGAGATGGGGTCTCGCTCTTGCTCAGGCTGTCTCCAACTCCTGAGCTCAAACGATCCGCCTGCCTCGGCCTCCCAGAGTGCTAGGATTACAGGCGTGAGCCACCGCGCCGAGCCTCATCTCATTTTCTTGTCTTCAGATACTGAGCAAACCCTAATACACCTAGAATGATGGGTAGAGGTCACTGATAGCCCCAATTTTAGCCCTGAGTTTACTTTCCAGGAATTTTACTTAAGCAGAAAGGTAAAGCTCTTGGGAGCCCAGGTATGCCCTGACCATTAATAGAATCTCTCAAATTTGGAGAAGAAATTAGTTTTAACATTGATATTTATCTTTTTCCTCCACAGGTATTACAGTAACAGCCCAAAATATAACATTTTTAGTACTAGAAGTACAGTAAGTATTGAATTTTTTTGAAAACCATAGTTAAATTTTTTGAACCTGAGAGCAGAGTTCATCATACTCAGTTTTACAGCTCAGTGTCAGTTTTGTTTCTATTTTATTTCCTTCACCACATTCATCATCCTAATATATTAATAGTTCCCCTCTTCAACACATGTCCCTAAATATGTGTGTAGCAAAAAGAGTGTTGTTTTGAGTGTTTTTGTGATTTATTAATAATATTCACAAAATAGTGTTATAGATAGAATTATCATATATATTGTCTAAACTATTGAGAATGTGGGTGCTATTAATAATTATACACCAGGTATAAAATGGAACTATCTAGACCTATGGTCCCCAACTCCCAGGCCTTGGACCAGTACTGGTCCATGGCCTATTAGGAACCGGGCCGCACAGCAGGAGGTGAGCAGCGGGCCAACAAGCTAAGCTTCATCTGTACTTAGAGCCTTCCCCATCAGTTGCCTTACCGCATAAGCTCTGCCTCCTGTCAGATCAGCCATGGCATTAGATCCTCATAGGAGCGTGAACCCTACTGTAAACTGCACATGGGAGGGATGTAGGTTGCATGCTCCTTATGAGTATCTAATGCCTGATGATCTGAGGTGGAGTTGAGGTGGTGATGCTAGCACTGGGGAGCGGCTGCAAATATAGATAATCATTAGCAGAGAGGTTTGACTGCACAACAAATGTAACGTGCTTGAATCATCCCAGAAACCATCCCCCACTCCGATCCTTGGAAAAATTGTCTTCCATGAAACTGGTCCCTGGTGCCAAAAAAGTTGGAGACTGCTGATCTAGACAATTGAGGATGTATTGTCACCCAAACTTAGACCCAAAAGGCAAGAGTGTAAGGTGATAGAACCATTGGTATTGCTCCTTGCTTGAAAACCATATTAAGAAAGAAATATTGAATGTCCAGAAGATCCTTTAGGGATTAAACTTCCCAGGATTCTTCTTCATGGAAAGCATTAAAAAAAATTCCTCTCCACTCTACATGAATTGAAATGGTATGTCAGTTTTCTGTTTAAATACCCCCAAATCACTTAAAATGCTGTAAGTTGGTAAGTATAGTGGAAACATTCTGTAGGTACTTGACTACGTTGAAGCTCATCATTATAGAGGTTTATACGTAAGCTTGGTAATTTCCATAGAACTTATTCTCTGTTTTGAACTTACATTTTTAAAACATTTTATTATGGAAACATTTAAATATATTCAGAAGTATAGAAATTAGTATAATTTAGACATATACAACAGTATAGAGATTAATATGTCCCTGTGCACCCATCACCCAGCTTCAGTATTACCAACTCATGGCCATTCTTTCTCTCCTCTTGTATTATTCTGAAACTATTCCAGACGTATCCTTTCATCCATAAATACTTCAGTGTGTATCTTTAAATGATAAGACCTTTTTTAAAAAAAAAAAAAAAAAAAGACCACAGCCATGGCAATTAGGCAAGAAAATGAAATAAAAGGCATCCACTTTGGAAAGGAAAAGATAAACTATCTCTATGTGCAGATGACATAATCTTTTATATAGAAAGCCCAAGGAATCCGTTACAAAACTATTAGAACTAATAAATGAGTTTAACAATTTCATATGGAAGTTCATAGAGAATTTCATATGAAAATTCAAAAGTACCAGAATAGACAAACAGTCTTGAAACAGAAAAAGTTGTAGGACTCACGGTTTCTGATTTCAAAGCTTACTTCAAAGCTGCAGTAATTGAGATAGTATGGTGCTGACATAAGGGTAGGATTATAGATCAGTGGAATAGAATTGAGGATCCAGAAATAAAACCTCATGTTTATGGTCAATTGATTTTTGATAAAAATGCCAAGAAAATTTCAATGGGAAACAAATAGTCTTTTCAATAAATGGTGCTGAAACAACTAGATATCCACATGAAAAAGAATGAAGGTGGACCCCTACCTCAGACCACATTAAAAAATTAACTCAAAATGGATCAAAGATCTAAATATAAGAGCTAAAACTATAAAACTCATAGAAGAATATATAGGGAAAAACATTTGTGGCCTTGGATTAGGCAATGGTTTCTCAGATAGGACACCAAAAGCACAAGCAACAAAAGAAGAAATAGATAAATTGGACATCATTAAAATTAAAATCTTTTGTGCTTCTAAGGACATCATCAAGAAAGTGTAAAGACAACCCACAGAATGGGGGAAAATTTTAGAAATCACATATCTGATAAAAAAAATTTGTATTTAGAATATATAAACAACTATTATAATTTAGTAATAAAAAGACAAATATTTTTAAGATAGGCAAAAGATCTGAGCAGACATTTCTCCAAAGAAGATACTCAAATGGCCAATACGTAAACTCTTCATCAGGGAAATGGAAATCAAAACCATAGTGAGATACCGATTCACACACTCTCAGATGGCTATAATCAAAAAGACAGCTGATAACAAGTGCTAGGATATGGAGAAATTGGAACATGTAGATTGCTGTCAAATGTCAAATGGTGCAGCCACTTTGAAAACAGTCTTGGTAGTTCTTCAAACAGTTAAGCATAGTGTTACCAATATGGTCCACAAATTTTATTTCTAGATATATATCCAAGAGAAATGAAAACATGCCCACACAAAAACTCACACATGAATGTTCATAGAAGCATTATTCATAATAGCCTCAAAGTGGAAACGACTGAAATGTCCATCAGTGGATAAATAAAATGTAGTATATTCATGTAATGGAATATTATTTGTCAGTAGAAATGAAGTACTGATATATGCTACAACATGGATAAAAACATTATGCTAAGTGCAAGAAGCCTTTCCCAAAGAACCACATATTGTATGATTTCATTCATGTGAAATGTCCAGAGGGTGCCTGTATGGAGACAAAAAGTAAGTTAGTAGATGCCTAGAGCTGGGAGGTGGGAGTCGAGTGATGACTTCCAAAGAGTGTGGAGGTTTTTTGTGAAATATTGAAAATGTTCTAAAATTGATTGTGGCAATGGTTGCAGAACTATATGAAGATACTAAAAACCATTGAATTGTGCACTTTAAATTGGTGATGTATGGTATGTGAGTTATATTTCAATAAAGTTGTTTTAGAAAAACCGTAACTATAATACTAATTAGCACACCTAAAGATTAATAATAATTCCTTAACGTCATCAAATATCTAATAGTATTCAAATTACCAGTGTTCTTATAAATGTCATTTTTTTGTTTGTTTATATAAATTGGGATCCAAATAAGGTTTATTTATTATGATTATATATTTCTTTAGTTCTTTCTGTGAAAGGTAAGTTTATTGAATTATTTACATGCAATAGAATTTACTCTGTTAAAGCACATAGTTTGATGAGTTTTGACAATGCATAGTGTGGCATAATCACTATAATAATGAAGATATAGAATATATCACTCCAAAAAGTTCCATCATGCACTTTGCAGTCATGCCGTACCCTCCCGTCCTCAACTATTGGCAGCCACTAATCTGTTTCCTGTTCCTATAGTTTTGCGTTTACTGAATAGTCATGTAAATGAAATCATACAGTGTTTAGCTTTTTTGGATCAGTTTTCTTTCACTTTGCTTAGTGCTTTCAGATTCATCCATAATGTTGCATATGTAAGAACTTTATTCCTTTTTATTGCTGAGTAGTATTCCTTCTCATTCATGTGTCACAATTAGTACATTCACTTACTGATGGGCATTTGGATTATTTCCAGTTTGAAGCTATGTCAAATAAAACTGCAAACATTCATGTACATATGTGGGGATATATGTTTTTTTTCTATTGGTTAAATACCTAGGAATGGTATTACTGTGTTAGAAGGTAAGGACGTTTTTACATCAAATGAGAAACTACAGAATGTTTTCTGAAATAGCTGTGCCAAATGGTACATTACCACGAGCAACATAAGAGAGGTCCCATTGTTCTGCATCTTTAATACATTTGGTTTGAATTCTGTTTTATCAAATACCAGGCTTACAATCCCTGCTTGTATATTGATTCCTTTTGACAGGACCATTTGCCTCTTGTACCTTTGCTCATTACTTTATATTTTTTAAATTTGTTTATAGTTAATAGCCTTTATTTTTTTAGAGCAGTTTTAAATTTACATAAAAATGGGTAGACAGTATAGAGAGCTCCCATAAAACCTCCCCAGTTTCCCCTATTATTAACATCTTGCATTAGTGTGTTACATTTGTTACAATTGATAAGCCAATATTGATACATCATTACTAACTAAACTCCAGTAGTTTACATTAGGGTTCAGTCTTTGTGTTGTGCATTCTATGTGTTTGGACAAATGTTTAATCACATGTTTCTACCATTACAGTATCATATAGAATAGTCTCACTGCCCAAAAAATCCTCTGTGCTCTGCCTTTTCAACTCTCCCTTCCCCCAACCCCTGACAACCACTGATCCCCTGGCAACCACCGATCCCCTGGAAACCACTGATCTTTTTATTAAATACTTTCTCCATAGTTTTGCCTTTTCCAGAATGTCATATAGTTGGAAACATACCATATGTAGCCTTTTCAAATTGGCTTTTTTCAGTTAGCGATAGCATTTAAGGATCCTCCATATGCGTATTGATATGGCTTGATAGCTCATTTCATTTTAGCGCTGAGCAATATTCCATTGTCTGGATGTGCCACAGTTTATTTATCCATTCACATAGTAAAAGACAGCTTGGTTGCTTCCAAGTTTTGGCAATTATAGATAAAGCTTCTATAAACATTCATGTGCAGGTTTTTGTGTGGACGTAAGTTTTCAACTCATTTGGGAAAATACCAAGGAGCAAAATTACCAGATTATATGGTAAGAGTATGTTTTGTTGGAAACTGCTAAACTATCAAAAGTGTCTGTACCATTTTGCATTCCCATCAGCAATGAATGAGAGTTGCTGTTGCTCCATATCCTTGTCAGCGTTTAGTATTTTCAGTGTTCTGGATTTTTGTGAGTCCAATAGGTATGTATCATAGTATCTCATTGTTTTAATTTGCAATTCCTTGATGACATATGTTGAGCTTCTTTTCATATACTCATTTGTCATCTGTATATCGTCTTTGGTGAGGTGTCTGTTCAGACTTTTTGCCCATTTTTTAAATTGAGTTTTTGCTATTGTTGAGTTTTAAGAGTTTTTGGTAAATTTTGGATACCAGTCTTTTGTCAGATATGAGTAATTTTGCAGATATTCTCTCCCAGTCTGTGGCTTGCCTTTTCATTCTCATAACAGTGACTTTTACAGAGCAGAATTTTTTAATTTTATTTATTTACTTTTTTTTCTTTTAACAAGTAATTTATTGAGTAGCTGCTCCTTACAAACCACACTAAAGAAAGGCATTGCGCTTACTCTCCAGGAGCTTATAATCTAATTAGAGATAAGCAACAGGACAGAATGTATATTTCTGGCACGGATAATAAGTACTATAGGAATGTAATGTAAAGAAAAGTTACTTTGTGTAAGAATCAGGAAGGGCATCATACATCAGATATCTGAACATTAGAATAGCAATAGGTGACTGGGAGCTAAGTGATGAAAAATATAAGGAAAGGTAGAAAAGAACAGGCTGTTTGGAAACACTGAGTAGAGTGGCTGGCTAGACAAAACAAACTGAATAAGAAAAGGAGTATTCAGGGAAATTTAAAGTGGGATGGGGCCTTACACACCTTCTATTCTAGGCTTACCTATCTAAATAGTATTCATCTCTTGTCTACCAGTTTAACCCTTATCTCCTCCAAGTGGATTCTCTCCATAGCTTTTGATCCCTTGGAGTTCTCAACCTTCCCGGCACTTGTAATTGATTACGACCCTGAACACCTGATTAGGACCATTTTTTTCGGGTAACTCAAGTCAAGACATTTTAAAAACTGTAAACACCTGAAAAAATGCTAGCTATTAATCATTATTCTCTAATTTTTTAACTACTGATCTTTACAAAACTTGTAAATCTGATCTTGCCACATCCTGCTTAAAGTCTGTCAATAATGTCCCATTTCTCTTAGAAAAAAGGCATAAATCCTTTAAATGTCCTGTGCAGATCTTCCAATGTCTGGTTCGTGCTTACCCCTCTCGTTTTTTAAGGAGATAAACTTTCTCCTATCACTGAGCTTCTGCACATGCTGTTTCCTCTGGAAGCCTCATACTCTGCTCCTAGTTTGGTCTAGTTACCTTCTACTTAACCCAATTCTGTTTTTACTCTCAAACAACCGTGTTCCTTTGTGTTAAGACAACTCATCTCAGTTTGTATTTATGCATCGTTGGTTTGATTATTGAACTGATTATCTCTCCCACTAGAAAACTCCATGAGATTGGGGACATTGCCATTCCTATGACTGGGAATAACAGGCATTCAGTTGATGATTGTCAAAAGAATTAATGTGTCAGGTTGTCACTACATTGGCAGGCATCCTGTTGCCTGCTTTTGATCTCCTTGCATGAAAAGGCATTTACTAACATGGGCCTACCAACAAGACTCTCCGCAAACAACAGCGAAGTGCCCAAAAGGTCCTCGAATTGAGACAGGAAATTTTAACGTCACTTCCCAGAGACCTCGCGCTGGACTGCGCTGGGGGTGGCAGGAGAAAGGGGCCAGCAGGGCGCAGAGGAACTAGCCTGCCGTGGAGAATTCAGAACTCGAAAGAAAAGTTTTAAATCCGAAACATTCCTCAATCTGCGATCAGCTTCTCTGGTCCCGCGCAGCTCAAGTTATGCTTTTGGGGGATGCTGGACGAAGGCTGGCAGAGGAATGCAGACCCCCGGGTCCACACTCTCCCCCAACGGCAGTCCAGATCCCGGAACTGCGTCGTTTCGACCCGACACCCGCCTCTCGAAGCAGCTTCAGGTCCCCAAGCTGGATCTCTTACAGCTGAATTATGCCGGTGTCCCGTGCGAAGTTGCCCAAGGTCGTGAATTTGGCACTGCAGGGCACCTACTTACCGTCATACGCCTTGTAGCTGAGGCCCTTCTGGATGTGGGCGATGATCTGAGGCTTCTCGAAGGCTGACCTAGTCCAGCTGATGTCCCCTCCCAGACCCCGACAAAACACCAACCTAGAAACCAGACTCCAAACGTTAGAGGAATTTTTTAATTTTAATGAAGTCTAATTTATCATTTTTTTTTTTTTGATAAATTTTTGTGCTGTATCTAAGATGTCGGTGCCAAACCCAAAGTCACCTAGGTTTTCTCCTATTGCTTTAGACTGTCTGGGTCACTTTTTTCTTTGGGTGTTTCTCTTGTGCACAGTGTGTATTGAGTCTTGCTTTGTGAGTTAAGCCCATTCACATTTAATTATGTGACTGATACCTTTGGTCTCCATTCTCATATTATTTTATCTTATAATTATGTGTATTATATTTACTGTGTTTCTTTCTCAGCTAGATTAATTTTCTCTTTTTAAAAAAGTATCTTTCTGTATTTTGGAAAGTTTGTATTTTTGTTTTAGTGGTTACCTTTGTGTTTATACCTTTTGAACATGTTTAGTGTCTTGGTCTCTTATTTACTCTTTTACTATCTGGTTTCTTACTTTTCAATGTATCATTTGATTTCCACCTATTCCCTGGGCAACAATATCCAATCCAATATAGTTTGGATATTCCTCCCATACCCAAAAACCTCATGTTAATATTTGATCCCCAATGTTAGAAGTGGGGCCTAATGGGAGATGTTTGGGTCATGGGGGCAGATCCCTAAATTCTTGCTATTAAAAGTGTTTTTTTGGCAGGAAATAAAATCTTTGGATCATACTTTATTTTCTTGAATTTATTTTTAAAAGATACTTCCTTATTACTTTGCTTTATATGTTGCTTTGGAGAAGTGTGATACTATTGTATCTTATTTGATCTTTTGTTGGGAGGCCTAAAGATTTTCCTTTATCTTTAAAGTCGAATATATTATAGATTATTTTTGAAGTAAAATAAAATTAAAGGCTTATAGTTTTTTGAGAGACTACTGAAGTGTCCCAGAAGGGTTAATTTACTTTTTGTTTGTCATATTTGTACAATTTCAAAGGAATTGAATTTTAGTGATTCTTTTTTTTGAATAATAAGGACCCAGATTATTGAACCCTATAACTGAACACTGAGGGGAAAATTTTGAAGCATGTTTTTTGTTTGAACTCTTACTTTCTTTTTTAGATTAAGTTAGAGTATGAAGGAACATCATTTTCTGAGTGGAGTGTGCCAGAAACTTGTTCTATGCAAGATAAAAGGTAAGATTTTTGCCATGAATATCAATGTATGTGTATATTTACAAGTAGAAGAGCATTCACATAGTGTGGACATTTAGATTCAAGGCTGTGATTTGATATAAATTTCCTTCCATTAAATAGATATGAAAAGAAAGACAAAAATCACTTTGAACTAGGATTAGAAGTAAAATATTGTTATATTTAAAAATTTCTCTTATCAGCATATAATGGAAATTTTTAGGCTTAAAAAATATAATGGTGGCAAGCAATATGGAGATACCTCAAAGAGATATAAGTAGATCTACCATTCGATCCAGCAATCCCATTACTGGGATTGCTGTCCCAAAAGAACAAAAGACATTCTATAAAAAAGACATCTGCGCTCAAATGTTTATAGCAGCACAATTCACAATTGCAAAGATGTGGAAACAACCCAAGTGCTCATCAATACATGATTGGATTAATAAAATGTGGTATATGTATACCATGGAGTACTACTCAGCCACAAAAAACAATGGTGATCTAGCACCTCTTGTATTATCCTGGATAGAGCTGGAACCCATTCTGCTAAGTGAAGTATCCCAAGAATGGAAAAATAAGCACCACACGTACTCACCATCACATTGGTTTTAACTGATCAACACATAAGTGCACATGTAAGAATAACATTCATCTGGTGTCAGGCAGATGGGAGGGGGGAGAAGGGGATGGGTATATACATACATAATGAATGTGTTGCGCACCGTCTTGGGGATGGACAAGCTTGAAACTCTGACTCAGGGAGGAGCGGGGGCGGGGGGCGGTCACAGGGGCAAGGGCAATGTACGTAACCTAAACATTTGTACCCCCATAATATGCTGAAATGAAAAAAAATAGAAGGGAAATTTCTGTTAATCTCATACGCATCTGTGGTTATTTCTTCTTCCCCATTTTTTTTAAACACTAGATCACCCACAACAGAATTGCGTTGTTCTTCTCCTGGTATTCAGGCTATAAAACCAATTGTTGCGGGCCCAGTAAGTTGATTTTAATGATAAGTTATTAATTCTCAAATATTCATCTCTGTTACATTTTATTTTGCCATTCTTTTGAGCTTTTCAACCTAACTTAACCTGCTTTAAAATAGTATTAATTGTAACTATAAACAAGAACTATTTTTGAATTACTGTCGGTATGTCAATTTTTAGATATATCTCATGTCAATTATAAATTATGAAATGGTATACAATTTTTACCTTAGCCTTTTTATTAATCAGTATGGTAAAGTCCATAGCCACCACCTTATTGATAATAGTACTCTCAGGTGAATGGGTCTTATATCATACACTCCTATGCCGGTACCCAGGATCAAGAGCAATTTCTAGCAGATTTGTTTTTACTCCACTGCATTTTCTTCAGTTCTAGAAAACATGTGAATGCAAACGAACTACAGTGATGTTGAATCCTTTCTAGTTTACCAAAAAAAAAAAAAGAGCCAAAAACCCAAAACCAAAGTAAAGCATTTTTAAGACATTGGCACTTTAGTAACAAAGTACTGGCCACATACCTCACAGCTGATGTTCCCACACAAGTGTGTCTGAAGCTACTGCTAAAGAGACTCCATGTGACAAATCCTTCCTTTACTTAGGGCTTGTGCCTTCTCTTTAATTAAAAAACTTTATTTTCAAGGCACAGGTAAACAGAGTGATGTGGCAGAGGCTGGATGAATATTAATTCATTTTTTAATCCCTATGGAGTAAAAAGTATTTGAATTTGTCTTTTTGAGTCTATTATTGTTTACCAGTTTCAAGAATACAACTCATGAGGAAGTAGAGGACTCCTTTCCTTTTTATTTATGTTAGAAGCCCATGTAAATGGGTAATGTTATATAAAAAATACACATGCATGCATATATGTAGGAATATTTTTGTCATTTATGTACAGTGTCGTTGGATCTTACAACCAGCTGAGGAGGTACATCTGACTTTTAAAATATTCTCAAAAGCACTCAGTTGTAACAACCAAAAGCATCTCCAAGCATTGTCACAAGTCCTGGAGCAAAATTATCCAAGTTGAGAACCAATGAATGAGAAAATGAATTGAATTGTATTTCAGTGAGGAAGACAAATATAATAGAAACAAGGATAGCAAGCCATCGAAATGTCTTCTAAATTTGTCACTCATGATAGTAAATTCTTAATTACAGAGAGTAGCTAAAGAATTGAACTAGTTATTATATGTATACTTTTAAATTATATTCTGAAATTTATTTATTCTTCTTCCTCTAATATTAGATAAGTAACTTAGTTCCTCTGTGACTTTTATGCCTATATCCACATTTGTATTTATTTTAAAGTTAATATATCATAATTCTTTTGCATTTTCTTTTAGGATGAAGAAGAACGCTATTTATACGTGGACAGTTCTCATACTTGCTTTATGTGGCATTACAGAATTATGTAAGTAAAGCAGTGTTGAATATAAAGTTAATTAATGCTTTTAAAGAGTATTTAGCTTCAACTTTTAATTAACCACAAATGGATTATCTATATAATGGTTTCCATACAAACTTTCATTCACCAACCAAGATATTCCCAAATATATTGCCAAAGAAATAACTGAAGAACAAACAGTAAAAATAACAGCGACAACCATTATTTGAACAAATACTTTGTCTATATGTTCATATTTTGGAGCTCTAGTGGTGCAATTGGTTAACGGTACTTATATGTGTTCATATTTTTATATACATTGTCCTCAATTTTCATAATATCCATGTAAGTGTAATTCTTTATAGATGAGAAAACATGAGCTTGGATGTTAAATAATTTGGAGAAAAATACAAAGCTACTAAAAGACAGTATTGGAATTTGACTCTTGCTTTTCACATTACAGGGCTCTTGTGTTTCTATTCTAAACATTCCAAAAACACTCTCTTTGTATTGGATAGCTCTTTAAACCCATTTTAACATGAGAGTGAATTAATATAACTAAGAAGGAAAAACTGGTACAAGAATACATAATTAACTGCATTATATAAAGAGACAGAAAATCTAAAAAAAAAAAAAAAGAAATGCATTATAAAATCATTCAATAAGTTAAAAAAGTGTTAACGAATCAGAATATTATTTAGTATCATAGTGAAGGAAGTATTCCAAACACTGTGTAGGACATAAAGAACTGTTTTATGTGGTTCCTGCCCTCCAAATGCCTGGAATGTACCTATTTCTTTTTATCCACTTAACATCCATTCTCTTGGGGATATCATTCCTCCGTATTCTATGATAATATTGTTAATTTCATGTGATTTTTATGGTATTAACTCTCCAAACTCACACTTCATTGGCTATAGTTATTAGTTGAGAATTGGCACATGACCCAGGCAGAACCAATCAGAATACTCATGTCTTCAATAAAGCATCGTTGTTGTGGATAGCTTCATTGTCCTGGTTCACATGGTCCCTTAAAGTCAGATGGTTCTGCAGTTTATGTGCAATTTTTGAATTGGAACTCCTGAGCCAGACTGCAAGTCCTGATAACAAGGTCTCAGCAAGCCCAGCAAGGAGCACACATTGAGTCATTCCTCTCTGATTTACTACCACCTTCCCAGAGTCTTATTGAGAAGCAAGGATTAAGTCTCTGCTACTCATGAAACTGTCAGGCTTCTGTCCTTGTTGGCAGTTTCAGAAATGTCAATCGTTAACTTGTCCTCTATGGGTTCCAAACCAGTTGAGACATAGACAAAGAAAAATTTGGGGATAAAAATTACAGGTAGATCTTGATTGGAAATGCAAATTTGATCTCCGACTCACTTCAATATATTTTTTATGTATGGTGTAAGGATGGGTCAAAAGTTTTATTTAAAAAAAAATTTTATTTTTCCCTTTATGTTTATATAATACTTCTTACAGCATCATTTGTTGAAAAGGCTTCTTTTCCTATCAAATAGCTTTGTTACCCTTGTCAAAAGTCAGTTGATGGGCACAATTGGATACAAAAGGATGTAAAGTTCATTGGAAGTCAAGAAGGGGAGAACAGGAGGAGGAGAGGGGTAAAAACCTACCTATCAAGTACAATGAACACTATCTGGGCGATGGATACACAAAAAGCCCTGAGTTAAGCGTTATAGAATGTATCTATGTAAGAAAAACATTTGTACCCTCTTAATATTTTGAAATAATAATTTTTTAAAAAGTCAATTGACCCTGTAAGGTCAATGGTCTATGTCTGGGTCTCTATGAGTCTGTGTCTGGACTCTCTCTTATCGTTCAATTTATGTATTATTAATGCCAATACCACACACTCTTGATTATTCCAGTTTGCTATTAAGTTTTAAAATCAGGCACTGTGAGTCTTCTAGCTCTGTTCTACTTGTTAAGAATGATTTTGGCTATTCTAAGTAAGTCCTTTGCAATTCTAGATAAATTTTAACATCAGATTATTAATTTCTACTACAAGGATGCTGACATTTTGATTGTTATTCCATTGAATTTATTGATCAAGTTGGAGAAAATTGACATTTTAACAATATTTAGTCTTCTAATTCATGAACATGATATATCTCTTCATTTACCTGGATCTTCTTTACTTTATCTGTGCAGTGTTTTATAGATTTCAGATTAGAGGTCTTATGCATCTTTTTAAAAATTTATTTTAAAGTATTTTATGTTTTTGATGCAATTGTAATTGGTGCTGCAAACTTTGGGGAATTAACAAATATCTTTACTTTCTTACTGAAAAAATACCAGTAACTTTACCTGCCAATATTCCCTTCCTGGTTTATAGCTTACTCTTCTTTATTATTTTGGTGTTTTCCAGTTGTTTCATTATCCTTCAAATTGGACATTATTTTTAGTCAGTATTTATTTTGATTTATCCACAGGCCTTCCATTTCTTAGTTCAATAATGCTTCTTATATCTAAGAGATTGTTTCTCATATTACTGTCTCTTCCTGAAGTATATCCTTTAAAGGTTCCTTTAGGGAAGATTTCTTACAAATAAAATTTCTCCTATTTGGACCTGTGAAAATATCTTTATTTTATCCTCACTCTGGAAAAATAGTTTCTCTGGGAATACAATTCTAGGTTGGTTGCTGTTTTCTCCCAGTGTTTTTAAATAATTTATTTATTGTCTTCTGGTTTCTGCTTCTGTGGAGAAGTCTACTGTTGTTCTAACGATTTTTCCTTTTTAGGTAATCTGTATTTTCTCTGTGGCTGTTTTAAGGTCTTGTCCTTATCTTCGGTGTTTTACTATTGTAAATTTCTTTTATTTGTCTTACTTGTGATTTCTTGCAGTTCCTGAATCTGAAGATTGGTGGCTTTCCTCAATTCTGGAAAATTCAGTCATTACCTTTTTAAATACTAGTTATCCCTCATTCTGTCTCTTTTTTCTTTCAAGATTTTTATAATAGGAATATATGTCACCTTTTCATTCTGTCCTTCTTGAGTCTTAAAATCTTTTCATATTTCTCCATCTTTTTGTCTCATTACGATTTATTCTAGACATTTTTAAATGTTTCTCTCAGTTTACTAATTTTCTCATCATATGTGGCTAAACTTTTTTAATCCCTAAAATCTTAGTACCTAGAGTAACTACCACACTATCCAGTTCTGCCATTTCTGTGTCACTGTATCCAAAATTGGCTACATTGTGGGATCCAGTGCAAAATAAAGTGTGAAGCTCAAAAAGCAGGGGAAAAATACTATTAAAGATATTAAATATAAAGCTTTTTCTTTCTCACATAGTCACTTTCATTACCTGCCATTGTGTTTTTTATTTGCAATTGAATGTCATACTCCTTCGGGCACAGGAATACTCGTGGGCCAAGTGCTGACCCTCATAGTCACCTGGTGATTCAGCATGTGCACAACCCACCAGCTGACAGGTTTCCCCTCTCAATTGACCTATACATCATGCCCCAGCCAGTGGTGGGGTCTGAAGCGTTAAGCCATGTATCTTCCCTTCATGAGCCTACCATCTCAACTCATAGCAGATGAGCAACCCCCAAGGGTACTGCAGGTTCTGCACTAGAACATGCTAGACACCTGGATTGGGGGTGGGCATGAGGCTTACTCCTGCCAAGATGAGTCCTCTGTCAGTTACAGCATGGTGCTGCCAGTCAGAAATGGGACAGCTGCTGCTGACAATCCCCACACCTAAGCCTAGGCCCTCGCCCAAGTCAAAGGCAGAAGCAAAGGCTGAGCAGGACCCACAGTGCCAGAACATGGAGGAATGGGTGGTAAAGAATTGTCCCAAGGAGGCAGAGAGGAAGCAGGAGGCAGGACTGTGCATGAGCCAAGGCTTCACATCCCCAGCGCATGCTCCGTAGTCCATTACACTTTACTTATAAGACAAGTCCGTCGAAAGATAAATTAAGAATTTCCAGACAAATATGCTTTCTGAGCACTGCCTCTTTCCCTGGGCTCTTTAAACCTATTGACTCTGTTTATCCCCAAACCAGTGTTCTGATGCTAGGGAGGAGAATTCATACTCCCTTGGTTTCTTTCTTTCCCGAGGGTTAGAATAGAGAATAGGAAGAAAGAAGAATCCATAGGGTCATGCTCAAACTGCCATCTTTCTCAAGTTCATGTGACACTTTTCTACTTCATCATTCTATCTCACTACCATCTATTAATATCTGAAGTCACTGAAGTTAATTGCTAAATTTAATGGAATTTTTTTTGGACCCCTTACTACTTCTATACCACATTTAATAGTGAGTATCACTCATTTCTTCTTGAAACTCTCTCCTTCCTTCACTACTCATCTAATACCACTCTTGACTCACTTCTTTTCTTTCCTGGGCCTCTGACAAGTAGCACAACACAAGGCAGGACGTATCAGCCCGAGAGCCAGGGGTCTTTTTGATAGGCCTTGGACTTTATTGAACTCTGGGCACAGTTTACCTATGAAGATTTATAGTACTTATGTTTAGGAGCTTTCTAACATATCAAATTGAACATATATTATGTTCATTATATGGTTTCGGAAAATCACTGCATGCTCATTTACTGATTCAAAAAACATTTTCATTTTGTTTTGTGTACAGTATTGTACTAGGCACTGTGCAGCAATCAGCAAATGGAAGAACATAGTCCTGAGGTATTGACTTTTAGAGATTATATATGATAAAAAATACAAGTAACTTTAAAGTGAAAAAACCACTTTCTAAAAAACATACAACCGAATATACAAATGAATATTGTTTCTTTCAGGGGTGGTGAATGAAAGATTTGTAGTGCTAAAAGATGAATTTGAATTCGACATAAATTAAAACATGTAGGGTTTTTTATGTGGAATGATAATATCATTCAGCTTTGATTATGCGAACTTGCAGCATTGTTAAAGAAGCATGCACATTCAAGCCACGCAGCCTTCTGTGGTGAAAAATGAGAATCAATAAATATATTGATAAATAAATAGACATATGTAGGGTTTTTTACATTTAGTCTTTAATTGTTTATGTATCTGTAATGGAATATAAAGAGAATATTCAAAAGTTTAAAAACAGGTATATTGAAAGTAGAATATTCAACTAATATTGAACATACTATTTACTGAAATATGTTTCCTCTTTTTCCCAACAGACCTTTCTTTGAAAATTTAACCCACGTAAAGTATTTTTAAAATTTTGTATATCCTTCATATATTGCTACTGTATTTTTCCCCTCTTATCTTCCATATTTACCGGATAAGAAATTTTTCAAACTAATTTTACAATAAAATTTGCTGAGAATAATGGTACTCAAGGTATATTTTGAGGACCCCTAGGGCTCCATAAGACCTATTCAGGGGGTCCATGATGTTCACCCTTTTCCAAGCACATATCTGTGTGAGGATGTATTATTCCCCATAGGCTTCCACCAAAACATCATACACACATTACTGCCAGCTTGAATGCAGAAGCAGAGATGATTATTCATCTGTCTTTTATTATTACAGACATTAAGGTATTTTTAAAAGGATTAAATAGCCATTCATATTAATTTTTTTTGTTTTGGAAAATACAGTTATTTTTCATAAAAATATGTTAAGGTATAATAGGTTTATCATAGTTTTGAAAGTAAATATTTTTAAATGCTCTCAGTTTTAATTTGTTATACGGTAAATATCAATAGACCTAATCAACATAAAACAAAAAAAGCCTTGCAAGATTCCCAATAATTTTTTTTTTTTTGAGACAGGGTTTTGCTCTGTTTCCTATGCTAGAGTGCAGTAATGTCTGTTTTGTTTTTTAAAGCAAAGTGAAATTAAAATACTAGACAACAAAAGAATGAAAATGGAGGGGATTTGAGTTTGAAACTATCTAAGTGCTTGTAAATATTCAGGATAAGGATACCGATTAACTTTAGGCTATATTAAATATGTATGAAAAAATTTAAGGTTGTGCATTAAAGTAATATAAACAAATGTGTAATTCCTAAAAAGTAGTATTCTAGAAGAAGAATTAAGAAAATGCCACCAATCTAATAGGAGGCAATAAAAAAGAAAAACGAAATGAAGGGAAATAAAAACATAGGAAATAGGAACACAAAAATTAAGAAATCATTTAAATTAAATCATTAATTAAAATCAATGTGATTGGATTAAATGTGCTTATTAAATGGCAGAAACTCCAGAAATCTTATTTTTATAAAAGTTACATACTGTAGTTAAAGAGTAACACAAAATTTGGAAAGAAGAGGATACAGGGGTAGGTGTGGTAGCTCATGCCTATAAGCCCAGCACTGTGGGAGACTGAGGCAGGAGGATCACTTCAAGCAGGGAGTTGAAGACCAGCCTGAGCAACATAGTGAGACCCTATCTCTACAAAAAATAAAAAAAATTAGCCGGGTGTGGTGGGACATGTGTGTAGTCCCATCTATCTACATGGGAGGCTATGCCAGGAGGATTGCTTGAGCCCAGGAGTTAGAGGTTGCAGCGAGCTTTGATCATGCCACTGTGTTCTAGCCTAGGCAACAGAATGAGATTCTATCTCACAAAAGAAAAATGAAAAGGATGCAAACTATCAAAGGAAAACTGGGGTGACAATATGAATATCAAATAAAAAATATGTGAAGATTAAAGACGTTAATAAATATAAAGAGGGGAATTATTTTATAATAAAGAAAAAGCCTACAAAGAAGATAAATTATGATATTGTATGCACATAACAATATCCCTCCCCCATTATAAAGAAAGATGGATAGTTACATCAATTCATTTTCTGAATCCAACACAACTTTAATACCAAAAGTAGACAAAGAAAAAGGAAGGAAGGCAGGAAGGAAGGGAAGGAGGGAGGGAGAAGTGAAGGAAGGAAGGGAGGGATGAAAAAATTGTAGACCAATACACTTGTATATATAGGCACAAAAACTACATAAAATATTAGCAAATGGAATCCATCAATGTAGCAAAAGAAAAAATTCAAAAGGACCGGTCTGCCAAAAATGCAACATTGGTTCAATATCAGGAAAACTGACAAAAATATCCATTATATCAACACAATAAAAAAATTATGTCAGTAAATTTAAATTTCCAAAGCTATTCCTAATGAATAGACTAAGTCAAGTAATTGTAGAAGGAACTGCTTAATTCTAATAAAAACATTTATTTCCCAAATAGCTAACAATAATTATTATAAATTAAGAAATATTTCTAATTTAATTAAAACCAGGAAGCGGACATATATGCTTACTATCACCATTGTTATTTAATGTCTTGAACATAATTGTGTTAGTAATAAAACAAGAATAAGAAATTTATAATATTATTAACTTTATAGTAACAATAAATAAAAAGAAGAAAAACATAGAACCTGTATCAAGAACCACTCTCACATCTTATTGATGACATAAATAGATCTAGTTTATAAGACTTAATTGCACAATATCAATTCTCCCCAAATTAATTTTAAAATTTAATACAATTCTTATTGGACTCCAAATGGAGTCCAGTTTTAATTGTAAAAATATCTCAGCGGGGGGGGGGCAAGGGCAACGTATGTAACCTAAACATCTGTACCCCCATAATATGCTGAAATAAAAAAAAAAATCTCAACATTTATATGGAGTAATATAGCATAAAAGCTATCCTCCTAGAAGAAAATAAAAGTGGAATACTCTCTTATACCATATATAAAAAATAAATTCCAATTGCATACAAGACTTAACAGTAAAAAGAAAAAATTTTTCAGGAGAATATCGAAGCCGGGAGAACCTTATATTAATAGAATCAAGGGAAATCCCAGGATCTATAAATAAATGTAGTCATAATTGATACTATAAAAATTAAAAATTTTCATATTGCAGATATACCATAAACAGTCAGTTTTGACAACAAGGCTATAAAAAAAATTCACAACATAGATGACACTACACAGCTAGCTATTTCGAAAGAGCTGGTGAGGATGTAAATTGGTGTAACCATTTTTAGAAGTGATTCCACATTATCTTGTAAATTTACACATACTCTACTATTTAGAAATTACACTACTAAGCACAAACTCAAGAGAAACTCTTGCACTCATACATCAAGAGCCATTTTCAAAAATGTCCATAGTAGAACTGCTCATAAAATCCATCCCTCCCAAATAGAAAGGACCCAGTGCCCATTAACAGGACAGTGAAAAATTCATATGATGAATTTTAAATATCAATAAAAAAAAATGAACTTAGTTTTAGGCAATACCATAAGTGAATCCTAGTTATATAAATGTTGAAAGAAAAAAACAGTTCCTAAGGGGAAATACATGACATGATCAAGTTCAAAAATAATCAAAATTAAATTACCTAGGTGAATGAAAGATATTCGTAAGGTTTTATTTCTTGCATTGGGTAGTGAGTTCCTGGTTTTCATTTTAGTGTAAAATTTAAAAAATTACATAAAAGAGGGTCATACCCAACAATAACAATGTGTCACGAACCAAGAATTGTCATTATTCTTATTCTGTATCTGTGTACCTGAAGTCCAACAAAACAAAAGAGTTCTTACAAACATATTAGAAACCGTAAAGGAAGGGAGGGAGGGAGGGAAGGAGGGAGGAAGCTACTATGACAATATAGAAGGACAATATATAGTCTGAGGCAAACGGTTTTAATAGGATAAAGAAGGCTGCCATATAATAATTTAAAGAATAAAAATGCCAAAAGATACAAGAATGAGTTTGTATTTACTAAAAATAAACAATGCAGAAACTGGAAGAATTACAAAGGAAAACTGAGATAATATGATCCTAAAACAAGGATTTTTTAAATATGCAAAGTAAATAAGTATAAAGTTTGGCGAATTCTGTCTTTTTCACACACACACACACACACACACACACACGCACACACATGTTTACATAACGACTACACACAGATCAAGAAGCAGAACATTTCCATCACTCTAGAATGTTCCTAGTCTAACAGCACCCTGTTTCAGAGATAAGATTAGTTTTGCCTGTTCTTTAACTTCCTAGAAATGAAATCTTGGAACAGTTTTTCAAAAGGTTCATAGCATTTTACACCCCCACTAACAATGTATGAAAATTCTCTAGTTGTGCCAACCAGATATGATAAGTGTTCTCAGTGCAAGGTTTTTTTTAAGGCTTACTTTTCTAGCAAGGATGTGTTGAATTAAGCAGAATAAAAATTGATGAAGTTATAGTAGATTTGCACAACACAATAGTGGTAGCTACTGGGACCAAAGGAGAAGTTCCCCAAACTTCCAAACATTAATATCACACAGGTCATATTTTCTGACCTAATAAAATTAAATTATACATAAACGAAATAACCTGAAGTACAACCATATTTCTGAAAGTAGAGCCAGACCTCTAGGATTAGAGACAAAAATCACATTCAAAATTATAAAAGATTTAGAACTCAACAGCAACACAATTAATATCAAAGTTTGTGAGGACTGAATATCATACTTTTTTTGAGGAAAAGGAAAGAAAAGTTTATTAATTTTCTGGCAAATGAGGATAGCATACTTTGTCTTAAAAAATTATCGTCCCTGTTAATATCGTACATAAGAGAATTATACTTAGTATATTATAACTTTAATATGCTTACTGTTAATAAAAATTGGCTGGGTGCGGTGGCTCACGGCTATAATCCTAGCTCTCTGGGAGGCCGAGGTGGGTGGATTGTTTGAGCTCAGGAGCTCGAAACTGGCCTGAGCAAGAGCGAGACCCCGTCTCTACTAAAAATAGAAAGAAATTAATTGGACAACTAAAAATATATAGAAAAATTAGCCAGGCATGATGGCGCATGCCTGTAGTCCCAGCTACTCGGGAGGCTGAGGCAGGAGGATCGCTCGAGCCCAGGAGTTTGAGGTTGCTCTGAGCTAGGATGACGCCACGGCACTCTAGCCCAGGCAACACAGTGAGACTCTGTCTCAAAAATAATAATAATAATAATAATAATAATAAAAATTGAAAATAAATAAGTAGAAAATGAAAGAGATAATCCAAAGAAAGCAGGATAAAGATAGAAGCAAAATGTTAAAAATGTAAAATTTTTCAGAAAGAGGTGATTATCCCTCCGAAGTGTATCCTTGAAAAGACTAATAAAATGGAAAAAAATTTTTAATACTAACTCACAAACGGATATTAATAATAAAAAGAGGACACAACTATAGATGACAGATAACTTTAAACTCATAAGAAAATATACAACATTTCATCCATAATTTTGAAAACCAACAAAATCTAAGAGAATTTGTTGCCAGCATAGCTCCACTGCAACAAATCTTAAAGGAAGTTGCTCAGCCAGAAGAAATGTACTGGACATATGTAGATCTTCTAAGAAAAATTCCTCTGGAAAGGTAAAAATGGAAATAAATATAAAAGATGCTTTTCTTAGTTGCTATAAAACCTAATTGGCAGTCTAAAGCCAAAATAGTAACAATGTATTTTGGGGATTATAACATTAGTAAAATATACAACAATGGCAAAATGGATGGGAGGGAACATATTGCTGCAAGCTTCTTGCAATACATGTAAAAGGGCATACATGGCGATATACCTAATATAAATAGTGATATAACTAATAAGCCACTAGTAGGAATGAAATGGAATTATAAAAATTACTTAATCCAAAAGCAGTCAGAAAAGATTTAAAAAAATAGACATGAGGAACAGATGTAACAACTAGAAAGCAACTAGCTATACAGTCAACCAATACTGACTATCTAATAACCCCTGTCAGCTCTTAGCCTAGTTGCTGGGTACACAGCAGCAATGAACAAGACAAAGTCCTTACTTTCATTACTAAAACTATTACAGCCCATTGAAGACATTATAGAAAGCTCCTCTTTCAACTGATAAATCCAGCATAACTTTAAAACCAAAAACCCAATATGGTTTCAAAAAATGTTGACATCCCTTATTTTTGAAATATATGTAAAAATTTTAAATAATAAGTATCCAGAAGACATCAACACAATGATACACCATAATTAAATAGTATTCCAGGGATAACTCAATTGTTGTATATCAAGAAATCTGTAATTATCACCTATTATGTCATCAAAATAAAGGATATAAAACATATCACCACAATATTTAGGAGATCATGACTAAGATTTTCCAAAAACAAAGAACTCCACGTTTAAGAACCACAACAAAAAGTAAATAAAAAGAAGTCTACAACTAGACTCATATAATAAAGCTGCAGAGAAACAAAGACAAAAAGAAGCTTTTAAAAAGACTTTATTAGCAAAGGACAACTTAATAGCTGTTTTAAAAAGCAGATAAAAATCAGTAGGAACTATAAAATATTCAAATACAATTAACAAACTTGACCTAATGGATATACGATTGACCCTTAAACATAACAGGTTTGAACTGCACTGGTCCACTTATATAGGGATTTTTTTTTTCAAACAAACTATATGAAAAATACAGTATTCCTAGGATGTGAGACCTGTGTATACAGAGGGCCAACTTTTCATGTATATATTATACGTGGGTTCCATAGGGCCTACTGGAGGACTTGAGTATGTGTGGATTTTGTTATACATGTGGATCCTGGAACCAATCCCTCATATATGCCAAAGTATGACTGTATATAGAATACTGCACTTAATATCTCAGAATATATATTTTTTCCAACACATGGCTTTCACAAAATTTGAACATATAAAGCAAATCTCAGCAAAAGTCAAAGACTAAAATCATGGAGAGTATGTTCTTTGACTGCCATGCAATTAAGCTTGAAATTAGTAACAAAATTACCTAGAAAACCCCCATGTTAGGGAATTTAAAAATTTCTGTATCCAAAGGTCAAAAAAGAAGCCAAAATGAAAATTAGAATATATTTTCAACTAAATAATTAAGACCGCCAAGCTGATATAGAATGATATAACATTCATTCCTACTTTAACAAGAAATCACATAATTTTTTTAAAACCTTGAAAGACTCAAAGAGCTGTGGATAAAATGAAATCTAAAGGCGGTATATTCCAGCAGAATAGGACCTTGCTAGGTGAGCAGAAACTAGAGAATACTTTCATACCTAGGACCAGTTGCTAAAGTTGGAGGTGGAGCAGATGAACAAACTTGCCAGGGATGCATAGACTTTGCTGAGATGAGGTGAAACCATTTGAACTTTTGACAACATGTGAGCTAGTATATCTGATTTGAATCTGAAAGAGTCCCAAAACAAAGATAATTCTCTTCATTTGTTAATCTCTCACATAGAAGTTTTACTGAATAAAATGCAGAAGACCTATATGACAAAACTTTAGAACTCTCCTGAAGGAAAGGCATACTGTTGTGTTCCTTAATAAATGTACTCTACAACATAAAGATATAAATATTCTTTAAGTTAATATATAAAGCAGTTCCATCTTAATGAAAAAATACATTTTTCAGAACTAGACAAGGTGATTCCAGAGTTCCTATGGACAAACAAAAACAAACAAATAAACAGTGTCCAGAAAAACACTGAATAAGAACAAGGCTAGGGTACTGGTCATACCGGGTATTAAAGTGCACTCTGAAGCCTCTGTATTTAAACTAGGAGATACTAACTCTTGAAAAGACAGTCCAGATCAATGGAACGGCATAGAAATCCAGAAATAACCAAAATACATTTAAGTCTTTACTAAATAATGAAGGTAGCATCTCAAATCAATGGAGAGAAGATGGACTAGTCTATAAATGATGTTGGGATAACTGGGTAGCCATGTGATTATTAAAAAAAATATATTGGCATCATACCTCACATAGTACACCAAAATAAATTTGAAATGGGTTAACTATGTAAATAGAATGAATCCAGTAACATCTGAAGAAAACGTGGAAGAATTCTCTTACAACTGGGAAAATTGGAAACCTTCGAAACTATATCACAAAATCCAGAAAACAAACCAAATTACCAAAAGGTCAAAAGGAAATGGAATACAGGTGGAAAATACAACCTGAATCAGTAAACAAACCAGTATCTTCTTAATACATAAAAAACTTCTGCAAATATATTAATAGAAGACTAGCAACCCAATAGAAAAATGGGCAAAGGAAATACAAGTAGAACTTGAACATATGGGAGATGCTGAAACTTTCTTAAAAGACAATTGCAGATTTAAACTACACCAAAGTACCGTTTTTCACCCATCAGACTGGCAATATCCAAATGTATAATAACACATGATGTTGGGAAGGCTATAAGGAAAGAAGAAATCTCATACATTGCTGGTGAGAGGGTACATTGGTGCAACAGCTATGGAGAACAATTTAGCAGTATCTATCAAAATTACAAGTGCATTTACCCTATGACTCAACAATTACACTTTTAGGAATGTGCCCTATCAATATGCTCAAAGTTGTACAAAGTTGCTCATTGTAGCATTGATTGATATTATAATGGCAAAGGACTGGAAACATATTTACCAGTAGGTTACAGATTAAACAAATTATGGTTCTTCCATAATTTGGAATAATATGCAGCAGAAAAATTAATGAGAATATGTAAAGATCTCTAAGATTTAATTACTTTAAGTAAAACGTAAGATTCAGAAAAAAATGTATTCAGCATGCTAGCTAGCATTTGTGTAAAAGGGAGGAAAATATCTTTATTGGTTATGCACAAAAATTTTATAGAAATATAAGCAAGAACTTACTAATGATAGTTACCTGTGGGGTGCAAGTGGAACTGAGTGATGGAGTACAGGGTAGGAGGGACAATTTTTGCTATATTTTTAATATAATTTGTTTTAAACTGTGTGAATAAATGATCTATTCAAGGAAAAATAAACAAGAAAGAAAACAACCAGTTCTATATCTACTGAAATGGCCATTCATCAAGTGACAAATGTTAAGTTACAAATTACATATATAGAAGGATTTCATTTTTGTAAAAAGTATATGAGTGGGGGGGATGTTGCTGTGTCTATTTATGGGTGTACAGAAAGATACATAAACATGTGAAATTTTAACATAAGTTACTGAAGCAGTGCAGAGGGATGTTATTAACTCTTCATATGTCTTTGAATGGTTTCACTTATGGAAAATTGCTTTTCATTTTTAAAAACGGGATAATAAAAAATTTTAAAATAAATAAAAATATTTTTATCATTATGTTTTGCCACAACTAAAAATGAAATTTGTACAAAATATAAAGAAATGTAAACACATTTTATTTTATAGGTTATCATTATATGGGTATTCGATCCAGAACATGCAAATCCTGCCGAGTTGCTAGGGAATGCAGAAAAACCTTCACGAGTAGGTGAAAACATGATTATTGTCATAGATAAAATAGTATGCTGCCTTTCTTTTTTAAGGACTGTGAATAATTTATAATCAGTAGATAGGATTTTAAGCTGCCCAGAGCTAACTAACTAAATTTTTGTTTACATTTTGGTTTAGCCATTATAATGATTTTGAACTTGTGCTCAATCGCTACAATTATAAACCTTTCTTTAGAATTCTTTTTTTTTTTTTTTTTTTTTTTTTTTTTTTTTTTTTTTTTTTTTTTTTTTTTTTTTTTTTTTTTTTTTTTTTGAGGCAGAGTCTGGCTCTGTTGCCCTGGCTAGAGTGCTGTGGCATCAGCCTAGCTCGCAGCAACCTCAAACTCCTGGGCTCAAGCGATCCTCCTTCCTCAGCCTCCCGAGTAGCTGGGACTACAGGCATGCGCCACCATGCCCGGCTAATTTTTTGTATATATTTTTAGTTATCCACCTAATTTCTTTGTATTTTTAGTAGAGACGGGGTCTCGTTCTTGCTCAGGCTGGTCTCGAACTCCTGACCTTGAGTAGTCCAACCGCCTCAGCCTCCCAGAGTGGTAGGATTACAGGCATGAGCCACCGCGCCCAGCCTAGAATTCTTATTGAGTATATTTTATATTTTCGGTGAACCTCACTACTAATGAAGGAGGGCTGACCATTCAAGTACTTTAAAGATGTTCTTTGAGCATCTATATTGAAGCCTTCCTTCAAAAATCGGTCTAATCCCTGATTGACTCCTTTATCACTTGAGACAAATCAATTTTCTAAAGGTGCAACACAGTGAGTAAATAAGTCCTTTCTTTTATTTGTTACAGATTTACATCTTTCATGATTTAAATTCTGTCTTCTGTTACAATTAAAATATATTAAAGATAAATCTAAAAAGAGTAGTTAGCTATTAGTTTTTCATGGGACTGTTGACATCTTAATGAGTCAAGATCTGTCTGATTTTTAGTATCATGTTATCATGACTCATGGTAATCCAATTCACAAGAGATGGACTGCTAAATCAGAATGACAAGCAATTAATTATTTTATGTGGCAATCAACTTTAGAGGGAATAAAATTAATTCATGATAATTAAATACTTTAAGCATGATTATAACTTAATTTCTAATCTTTTAAAGAGAAAATATACAATTTGACATTATTTAGTTCATGCATGTCTAATACTTTTCTTTTTTCCATCTCCATGTTTATCCATGACCATGTAATTTCCTTAAAACCTTTCTATGGCTCCCCATTGCAAACAGCATAGACTTTTAACTCCTCGGCTCTTACCATGGCATACAAAGCCCCTGATACCTGTCTCTACCAATCTTCTCTGGCCTCAGCTCTCCACATAAATTGCCTCCAGCAACTGGACTCTGCCCTCTGCACACACTTGCTGTTCCATGCATCTGTGTCTTTGCCTATGCTCTTCCCTCTACATCATTTGTCCATTCCTTGTCTTCATCTAGGTAACTTCTACTCATGTTATAGGTCTCCAGTCAGGTATCACTGCCTCCAAGATGCCTGCCATGACTGAATCAGGATGTTTTTCATGTGAGCAGTTTGAGGGAGTTATTTTGATGCCTCAGTTTTGATCAATCACCAATAAGTAGCTCTGGAAAAATGTAAATTGTCCAGTAATGTGCATATCAGATACTCAACCCCTAGTTCTATCCCTGCCTCTTCATTCTTCACTCTCTTCCTTAACCATCCCTGACTTTGAACACTAAATAATCTCTTATCTTTAACACATTCCTGTATTTTATTCCATCTTTGAACCTCTACCCATCCCTGTCTTTCATCTCATTAACTCTCTCTGAGCCTCACCCTGTTCCCAACATCCACACCAAGGAAAAGAGGACCAGCAGTGGGATGAGGCTTAGAGATGGGGTACAGGTAACTGCTTTGTACAATTTGGTTAAAAAATATTAAAAGGTTCAGAGCTTTATTTTCTTTTGGTTTTTTCCTTTTATTACCATTTTTAATTGTGAATTATAATATCATACAGAAAAAAATAAAAGCTAAGTATATAGTTTAATGAATAATCATAAAGTAAATAGATATATAACCACTACCAAGAAATAAAACACTGACAATAGTACAGAAGGCCCCATATGTGCTTATATGAACATAATTTCTACCTCCATCCTAGAGGTAACTGTTATTCTGAATTTTATGGTAATAATTGCTCTGCTTTTCTTTTTAGTTTGCCACATGCATTCCTAAGCAAATACAGTTTAGTGAGTTTTTGTTTGTTTTACTTTATATAAATAGAATCATGTTTTATATACAGTTTACATTTTGCTTT
>RJWJ010012070.1:0-42837 GCA_004363605.1 Indri indri
TTGGGTTCATGGGGAGAGAATATACACTCCAACAGCTGATGGCAAAATGGAGTGAGGAGAAATAAGAGCAGAAGCCACTTTCCAGGTTTTGAGCCCGGTTACCTGGAAAGCATTTGGAAAACAAAGAAGTAAAAAGAAAGACCTATTTTAGGGCAAAGAGAATGAGCTTGATTTGGATTTTTAAGATCAAGGTGCCTGAAGTCCAAGTGATTTTTTTTAAAGAGGCGATTGGAAATTTGAGTCAAGTTTAGGAAAGAATTCAAAGCTAGGGATGTAGATGAAGAGGTCATCTTTGTCAGCTTTGAGGGAGTACATGCCGTCCTGAGTTAGAGAGGATGAGAGAGAGAGGAGAAGAGAGAGTAGAGAGAAAAGTTGAATACTGTAAAGAGTCTTCCCATCTGGGCACGGTGGCTCACACCTGTAATCCCAGCACTTCTGGAGGCCAAGGTGGCAGGATCACTTGAGCCCAGGAGTTCCAGACCAGCCTGGGCAGCATAGCAAGACCACATCTCTATAAAAAATTAGCCCGGCATGGTGGCGTGCACCTGTAGTTCCAGCTACTCAGGAGGCTGAAGTAGGAGGATCCCTTAAGCCCAGGAATTTGAGGTTGCAATGAGGTATGATGATGCCACTGCACCCTAACCCGGGAGATAGAGACCCAGTCTCAACAACAACAACAAAAAAAGTCTTCCCCCAGCTGTCTATGAAATGGAAGTACATCTTACCAAGTATACTCTAGAGGAGATAATCAGGTTAGTAAGATTTCATTACCACATTCCTCCCCTCAGGGCTCATCTTGCTTTTTCCCTCTTGTCCTTGTAAATCAAGATGAAGCCTCATTTTTGAAAATGTCATTAGGATCAGAGACTATAATTCCCACATGGTAGATGGAGTTCTTGTTTCTTGATGTGGTGGGTGGATCAAAGTTCAGGAGTCACTGGAGCCTCTTGACACACAGTAGCATGGGAGACAGCAGCTTGAACACGTTCCCATCAGCAGCTCTTGGTTGGTGGAGCCAGTCTTTATATCTCGTCAGGCTTGGTGTTGGTTTTCTAGAAAAGTTCCTGATTATAACATACCTGATTTTATGGAAATGAAGTCAGCATCTCCCCCACCCCCACCCGCCAAAGAAGTAGAGAAGCTTGCAAGGAGAGAAGTAGCTGTGCTTCCCAGTCCTGCCTTGTGGGGCCGCTGCTCAGGAGGCTGGAAGGTGGAGGCAGGTTCTCAGTGCCTGTCTGTAAAGAAAGCCCCCTGGACTCTGGTGCTGGAACCTTCTTAAGGGGCGCTCCTCCAGAAGGTTGTACTAGTTAAATGAGCTCTAATTGAAGGAAAGATTTTTATATTCTCAGTAGAAATCTTTCTCACTTTGTGTCCCACCTTCTCTCCTTTCCATTTACGATGACAGATTGTGAAGGCAGCCGCTGTGTCTCCTGGCCTCCGCGCCCCAGCCCAAAGCCTTCATCAGCGCCTCCCCATCTCCGTTCACAGGTTCGCAGCCACCACATGACCCTTGTTGCTGCTGCTTTTTAAAGTCTCCTAAAACCAAAAAGGAAACTTGCTATGTGACCTGATCAGCAAGGAAGGAGGACGATGAGGCTGTGACCCTGTCTTAATGTGAGGACGACATTTCTCCTAATGCCCTTTTTGTTCCTTTTCGTTCTTTTGTTATCCAGGCTGCTCTGCTGGCTTATCCTGGGCTTACAGCGAACTGCAATCCTTAAATCTTTTTCACATGAACTTTTGGCAAGCTGGGTCTACCCTTGGGTGCTTACCAGCTGAGGGTTTGTTTTTTGTTTTGATTTTTGCACCTTACATGTAATACTTTACCTATATCACCATGTTCCTGAGGTTGGCATTTTTTTTCTTTAGTTTTGTTTGTTTTTTTCTATTTTCATCCTATTAGACAATTTATTTTTACAGAATTGTAGAATTTTGGAACTGGAAGTGATTTTTAGAGTACTGCAGTTTGTTCCCTTCAATTTGACACAAGAGCTCTGGGGAAACTGGCTTGGAGGGATGGGTGCTAAGAGGAGATCAGATTTTCTTTCTCATGTGCTAGGAGGCTGTACAGGTAAAGGTCAAAAAAGAAAGAAAAGTTAGCCGAGGACTGTGCAGTCATGACTTGAGACTTGGACAGCTTTGTTCTCTGTGCACCTTCATTCTATTTCATGTTTGTCTTGTACAGTATTTCTTTGATTGAGCTCTTTCATCTGTAAAAGCAGGGAGAAGGGATTTGCCACTCAGTTCTGCTTTTGAGGTATCATGTCCAGTGATACAATGTGAGTTTTATAAACATATATCGAAGTTATCTAACATTTGTAACTCGGAGAAAGCCAAAGAACAAATAGTATTGTTATTGCGACACTTGATGTTACATAAAGCCTAAAATATATAAAGTGTAAAATATTAATAGATTAGACTGCTTTTAACTAACGTCCTTTATTGGCCAAAGCTCTGATTGCCTGTTGATCAAGACTAAAGAAAATTAATGGCTACTCAGTGAGTGTAGTTTCTTCAAGAAAAGAACTGAAATGTGAGAGAGAAAAGACCTGTTTCTACTACTGATCTAAATCAAGCTCAGGATTCTTGAACATGTATGGTAGGTTTTATGCTCAAGAATGCAGTTAGTGCTGTAAAAACGAGTGTGGTGTATTTAAAAATTGTAAAGAATTGGTATTTATAAGACATACCCAGAGCCTATTCCTGCTGTTAAGCCTGGAACTAATGAGTTAGTAAGGGTAAATTTCTATTCATTTGGAAATTACCATAGGCCTTACAAATGTTGGTGACAGGGCTGTGACGGGGCTCTGTTTGCAAAGGCCGCACACTGCACAAAGGCACCCGGGCAGTGCTGCGAGCAGCGACTGAGATCCAGCCTACACTTGGCTTACCAAAGTCGGCTCCCTGTGAGTTTTTGTTTAGAGGGGGAGGATAGGGGTTTGGCTCTTAATAATTTGAACAAAGGCATCGTATATTTGAGGATAGCGATATGCTATGAACTGTTTTGTATTTTTAAAAAATCATTACTGGTGCTGTCAAGGTGATTCCATACTGTGTCCCCAGATGTAATAATTTGAGTCACATTCATTTTGCTGCCATTCCTAAGAAGGTGCAAGAGTATTTATCTGATAATAGGCTAATGGTTTATTTAAATTCAAGTTCGAAGTGTCAGCTTCATGAAACAGGCCAGTTCTTAGTATTATCACAATTTTAATTTAAGCTACAAATTTTTCTTAAGTAATTACCTATGCATATGCAGAAACAATCTTTTGAATATTGCTTTTAGACTATCATCTAAAGGTTTTGGTTTCTGTAGATTTTGAAGTTTACTTTTTCTGCAGTATTGTGTTCATGACTTAGGGCTGTCATGTGCTTGTGGGGAAGCATTTGGGGGCATGTGGGACCATGTGCCATTTCACACAGGCCACCGCCACTTCCTCCTCTGTGTCGTCCTTCCTCATCCTCTCTCTCCCCAGCAGCCCTGGTGATCTGCTGGAAATGCAAGCCTGCCCACGGCCCATCCCCACCTCGCCCGAGGGCGTCAGCTGTCTCAGTTTCAGCCCTTTGCTGGATGGCTGTCCTGGGCCTGCAGGGCCGCCTCACTTCCTCCTCACCTCTCCTGACCGACGACGGGGGCTTCTGTCCCTTAGGCGGTTTTCTCTGTTCCTTTCCTGCTGACCTCTGGGTGTGCTGGCTCAGTCCCCTTGCCTCTGTCACCTTGTTTTCTAAATCATGTCACTTGTCTGTCCCCACTCTTCAGCCCAGCACCTAGCACAGTTCCCAACCTGAACAGGCTGCGTTTCTGTTTCTGTAAAATGGGAGTAACAGTGTTTTCCTTGGAGGGTTGGTGTGTGGATTCAATGAGATGTTCTTAGTAAAGCGTGGCGTCTGGCACACGTGGCAGTGGTAAGTGGCGTTCATGCCTGAGATGCTCGATTGACTTAAAGTCGATGACTGGGTTCCAGTGAAGGAGTGAGAAATCTAGCTCCCCCGCACACAGTGTGCATGTGGTTGCATACAATGTTGGTCCCACTTTCCCTACACAATATTAGGTTCAGTTAGAAAAGGAAGCCTTCTTATTATTCCTTTCATTTTAACCTATACAGTTTATCTACGGCACGTTAGTATATTTTCAAGTAAATGTATTTAAATTGAGGTGAATTAGTGTTACACCATCCATTTTACATTTTAAGGTAGAGAAAGAGAAAACTGCCGTTTGTTTGCCTCACTCATTAACGAGTGCGCGTTTAGCAAACACTGACATGCCTGCGGCATCCACGGAAATGAACTGGACAGTCCCCCAGCTGCAAGTGTGTGTTGGGGAAAGACTCAGAGCTGTGACAAGGTTACAGCAGAAGGCATGAAGACACCCTCGGAACCAGGAGAACAGCCTGTGGGGGATGGAGCAGAGGAGACATTTGAACTGGATCTGGAAGGGTCAGCAGACACCAGTGGAGAGTGGATGGAAGAACGTTCTAGAGGAAAGGCTTGCCTGCAGTGGTTGTCAGATGTGAGCTGAGACCAATTAACAGTTTCTTGAAATGAGGCTTCAAAGGTACTTACTTTGTTAGGCTTTCAGCAGGGATAATATAAAGTTGGCAGTTAAATGCTTTTCCATCTGTTTCTGTATTGGACTAAGTTATCACGTTCAAGTGCTGGCTAGGCAATAAAGCACATCAGACTCAAACTGCGTACTTGGAACATTTGACAAGGGTTGTAATGTGTTTGTATTGAGGAAGAATTTATATTATGTAGAAGAAATTAATTTCATTATTCTAACTAATGGACGCTTGAGTTTTACCCAGTTAGAATTTGCTTTCCTTATGGATTGTATCATGCCATTTTAACTTCCCTTTGTAGCCTTGATGGCTACAGCTTCTGGTGAGACATTCTCATTTTCATTTGGATTAAAGTTTGTATTGTAACGGTGGGGATGGCTTTGTCGCATTATTCATATATATAATATATACACACCAAGGTCCCAGGAGAGATGACTGATGGTGGTTATTATCTTATTTTTGAGTTGTAGCTGACACCCCTCGCCCTCCAGGCTTCCTTTAGTTCAAGGGTCCTTAACTGAGGGTCTGAGAATGGAAGTCAGGCGGTCTGTGAACTTGGATGGGGGAAAAATTACATCTTTGTTTTCATTAAACACTAACTGAAAATTTAACATTTCCTTCCATTATGAGTGTAATCAGCAAATCTGGTAGCATTACAGGTTTGTGTGTCCCTTATCTGAAATGCTTGGAGTGTATTTGCATACAGCAAGTGTATTTGCAACATGCTTATCAGTTGATCATCCCAAATCTGAAAATCTGAACTAGGAAATGCTCCAATGAGCATTTGCTTTGTCATGTTTGCCCTCAGAAAGTTTCAGATTTCAGAGCATTTTGGATTTCAGATTTCCAGATTAGGGACACTCAACCTGTGGCCGCTCCTGTGAGGGTAAGACCAATAAAATCATAGTACTATGATCTTTTTCTGCTGCCAACACTCTGACATCGAATGTGTCAGGGTTCTCCATACCAACAGCTGATTCTCCAGTTCTCTTCTTCAACTGGGTGTCCAGTGATTCAGTCAAATTCTGACACTATCTACCTGCAGTTAGCACAGACCCCACAGATTAAGCCCTCAGTCCCACAAGACCTCGCCAAGACACCAACTGACGGGCTATAAAATCAGGGGTTCCCATGACCTCCTCTGGTTCAATAACTTGCTAGAATTGCCCACAGAACTCAAACCACTCTTTACTTACATGTACTGGTTTATTATAAAGAATGCAACAAAGGAACAGCCAAATGGAAGAGATGCATAGGGCAAGGCATGGTTGAGGGGTCCTCTCTGGCCTGCCACCCTCTCAGCCTCCCTATGTTCACCAACCCAGAAGCTCTCCGAACCCCATTACTTAGGGGTTTTTATGGAGGTTCCATTATGTAAGCAAGATGGATTAAATCACTGGCCATTCGTCATTAACTCAGTTACAACCCCTCACCTTTCTCCCCTCCTAGGAGGCAGAGGGTGAGGAGTAAGGCAGAGATTCCAACTCCCTAATCACACAGTTGGTTACTCTGGCAACCAGCCCCCATCCTAAAGCTCACGGGGCCCAGCAAGCATTGCCATTAGCATAAACTCAGGTGTGGTTCCTAGGGTCTTGTTATATTAACAAAAGACATTCCTATCACCCCATCACTCAGGAAATTCCAAGGGTTTTAGATGCTCTTGTGCCAGGAACCAGGGACCAAGTATTTCTTATTATGTCACAATATCATATTCAGTTATTTTCATATTACATTGCAGTTTTTATACATTTCTCAGAATGACTGTAGTGCTCGTTACTTTGAATTACAGTAGATATTTGACTTGCCACTTGCTCTTGTTAAATACAGTAATAAGCACATAGTACTATATCATGATTATTTGGGTAATTCCCTTACAGCATAATTAAGTCCTTTCGTATTTCCTTGTGTTCTAATTTATGCATTTGAAAACTTTATTTTGAAGGGTCCACAGACTTCACAGGCTGTCTGAGGGGTCTGTGGCACAAAAAGTTTAAGAATCTCTGCTTCAGCTCCTGGAGTGCATTTCAGAGAGAACATATCTAAAACCACAAAAAGGAAAGGGTTAAACTACATTCTCTGTAGCCTTTGAAAAAAATACACTAAACAGTTCCCATCCAAAAATGTTTAAAATAAAAATAGCTTAGGTGCTTAAAGTCTTCAGCTGTCTAGAAAAATTTTATAATCCAGAAAGATTTATTCCCAGTGTTTCTGGGTTACTATTTTTACAGCATTTTTTCCTTCCGCAAATATTTGTTGCATGCCTACTATGCACAGGCATCGTGTTGGAGATACTACAAGTTTATCACGGTTTTCTCGTCTAATGCCTATTTGAAATATTTCTTTCTCATTACTTAAAATCTTTGAGGTCATTGCATTTTTATTTTGTATTGAAATTATTTGTACATCGAGCAAATTTATGCCAGATACTGTCCTAGGCACATTGGCAAAATAGACACATCCTACTGTTTTGGAGCTGGACATTCAGCGTTTCCGTGTTTTATGCTGTGAAGTTTGTAGGGCTGCCTTGATGTACCACAAAAACTGATTGCCACTGTTAAAATTTATGGAAGGCCGTTTTGGACTGAGCTTTTGCACTAGGCCAGAACAGACCAGACCAAACCAAAATGGAGTCACTCATGCTAAATACCATTAATCAAACTGGAATTTTAAGGAAACAGATAGATCCTAAAACAGACCAGTTTTTTCTGAAAACAAGAGATTCCAGTCTGTCTGAGTCAGCAAGTCAGCATAATAAGGAAGTCCCCCTTGCTTTAACCCTTAAAAAAGTAACCTGAAGTAAGCTGATGTCAGTCAGGTGTTTTTTTCCTATTCTGTTTCCTTGTTTCCATCTGTCAACAGAAAAAAAAGACCAAACTCTGTAAAATAATGTTAAAGAGATTTACTCTGAGCCAATTTTGAGGACCATGACCCGGAGCCATGCCCAAGAGGCCTTGAGCAGTGGGCTCGCTGAGGTTGGGTTACAGTTTGGTTTTATACATTTCAGGGAGACAGGGGTTACAGGTAAAGTCATAAATCAATTCTTGGGAGGCATACATTGGTTTGGCCCAAAAAGGTGGGCCATCCTGAAGCAGGGGCTTACAGGTTATAGGTGGGTTTAAAGATTCTTCGGCTTGTAGTTGGTTAAAGACATGAAGCTTTGTCTAAAGGCTTAGAATGTTTCAACATAAGGGGCTGTTTATCAGAGACAGGCCACTGGACATAGATTTGTTGTGTAAATTGAGGACCTGCAGCTTTGTCTTGCATACCCTGGGGCCTGTTAATGGGTTATAAAGGATGTCTCCAAGAAGGGAGCAGGGCATGATAAGGCATGTCTGACCTCCTTCCTCCTGGCAGGCAATTTAGTTTTAGGATATTCCTTTGGCCACGAGGGGGTCCATTTAGTCAGCCGGTGGCAGGGTGAGCCTTAAAATTTTATTTTAATTCACACATCTTACAAAACCTACTGTTCTGCCATTGCTTGGTGGGAGTTTTCATTCTATTTTATAGAATGGAGGTGGCCCCTGTCTGTGAAACTGGAATCAAATACAATTGGATCTATAGCTAAATTTGTTGTAATTTTGTCTTTGGCACCACTCACAGACCTTGTGTAATAATATTTTGTAAGGAAGCAGTTTTCACACTCTCTTCCTATGCATCCTTACGATGTCCAGGGCGGGCAGAAGGAAGGAGAAAGGCACATTGTACTTCCTCAGCCCCATTTTAATCGAACACTCCTACTCTTATGTATTCGGGGTTGCTGGAAAGTCGAGGGTGGGGTGAGGTAGGGAAGAGTTCTGTTGCCTACAGGATGTAGGAATTTAGTCAAAGTTTTGAATGTGATTGTCATTATCTGTTGCTGGCTGATGTTATAGAATAAATTATTGTCATTAATTATCAGTCTGCGCCAAAAGGCAGTTGGAATAACACCAAGCTTGTTGCCTCCAGGTATTGTAGAGAGATGGCCTTTCCTTACCTTGGAGACTTCAAAATAATAGCTAGCATTATATTGACAGCCATCATGTGCTAGGCTATTTACTAAATTTTCACTCTCATTAATTAATTTTGTCCTCAAAATTACCCTCCAAAATAGCTGGTAATGTATTTCAATAGACAGGCAACCTGGCCGGGAAGCGCTGTGGGGCCACCGATTTCAGCACTCTGGCTGCAGAACGTCCCCCAGGATCTGCCAGCATTGCTTTTGCCGCCTCAGGAGCTAGGGCTGACTTTTTCCTGATTGCTGTGGCCAGCAGCAAGGGTCCCTTTCTACCTTTTTAAAGGTTATTCTGTGTCAGTTTCTGCTCCCAGATCCTCCTCCCCCCTGATGGAATGTTTGTGGTCTGGTAAGCAATCCTGGGCTCACTCTCCTAAGTTTCCTACCTACCTCCATCCCCCAATGTGCACACAAACAACTTCCTTACTGAAGCTGCAGCTTGCAGTCCTGGCAGTTTATGCAAAGGTTGGGATGCTTGTCGCATTTACCAAAACGGCTTATTATTGAGCAGAGTTCATGATGGATCCTGAATGGGCTTTTTTTTTTTTTTTTTTAATAAATAAATAAAGCTTTTACTTCCTTTGTGTGCAGTGTTTACAGTGAATGAAATCAATGCCATGGTTATCAGAAAGGAATGAAATGTTTCTGTATGGGTTAAGGTGTCAATGAAATACGTACTTGATAAAAGTTAGTTGCAGAATACTATGATCCCTTTTTCTTTTCAGTAAAAGAAATTACTGTTAAGTATACAAAAAGAACCACATGGCAGAAATACCAAACTGTTAACTGTAGATATTTCTGGGCTTAGGATTATGGGTGACTTTATATGTTTCCGTATTTTTCTTTTACGTGGATGTTTATTAAACTAATTATTAGAAATCAAAGATGAAATCAGAGACGATTAAAGAATGCATTCTGTTGCTGTGTTTAAAAAGGAGGCTGGATTATTGAAAAGTAGTGAAACTTTAGTGTTTGTTTTCCTTGGTTCTTGAGGTTGGCCTTTTCACACCAAGGTGGGCTCCTCAGCATCTCCTTGCAGCTCCTGGAAACAATCCAGGTAAGGGGGAGAGAGGGAGGAGCAAGGTGTTCCTTTTTCTGTCCTTTCTGCTTGGTAGTAACTGTCCTCAACTTCTTGGTCATAAGATGATTGGCCTTTCGTTTGAGCCCAGGGACATCAGCCAGTTTGGCCTAGAGACACCTCCCTGGTGCTAATTTGGATTGGAGGCCCAGGGACTCCCTAGGTGGGGAAAAGTGTGTATGTAAGAGGGAGGTGATCCAAAGGTACAAATGTATACTTTATTTTCCTCCAAATGAGGGAATAGAAAGTGGAAGAATGCAAGAGCAAAGCTTAAATTTTCTAGTTGATGCTGTAATTCTGATAAACTGATTTCATTCATTGTAGTTTAAATACAGAGAATGAGATTGTAAAGTGCTGGCTGTCTGGGGCTAGTTACAAATGAATGTTGAATATTGCACATTATGCTGAGAATTAAGGCTACAATTTGACTTTTAAAAGACCAGACTGTTTGTGGCTTAGGTAGTGAGTGTTCACTGCTGTTTTCCTTCCCTAGTGTCTATGTCTGGGCATGTGTGGGATGCCCTAGTGAGTCACCTGGGTTCTGAGACAGCAGCACAGCCCCCTTGGGGATGTCTGTTTCTTGTTGCTTGTGGTCTGAGCCCTGCACAAGGAGCTTTTCTTTCCTGCTTCAGTCCCTCTAGGGGAGGAAAGCCTTACCTTTTACCTAAGAAATAAAGTCCTGCCCTTGCAGATCTGGCCAAAACCTAGAAAATTCCTTTGTTGTGTTTTTCATTGAGGTAGATTCTGCTTATAGACAAGCAAAGGAAGGATGTGAATTCCAGAGAGGGCAAGGCTGTGTGATGCCTCAGAGGCTCTGGGCACTGTGGAGTGACACCAGTCCCACTGCAGAGGTGGGCCCTGGCATCAGGGGAAGAAAATTACCTTTTGAGAGTAGCAAAATCATGTCTGAGAGGCATGTTGAGAGCCATGGGTGAGGCAGTGTGTAGATATTTTGCAAATTGCCTGTGTTTTCTGGTCCAATTTCTTTGTCTGTTTGTATTGTGTGTTGTGTTATTATAGCCCTTTCTCAGAGCAGAAAGCAGAGAGGGCATGGGGATAGTATGCTAACAAGCCATTCAGACATTAATTCCATTTTGGCTCTGTTTTTCAAAATTCTTGATGTGATCTAAAATTTTATTAAACCTCCCTTTTTATAGAAAAAATACATAATTTGGGCTACCTGGGAGCTGTGGTGACTGGTTTTATTTTTAGAAGGGGTTGGTAAATGTTTAAGTCATCCTATCTGCTCTTAATAATTTATTTGAAATACACTCTGTCCCGAGATTTTGTGTTTCCTTACCCTCTTAACTTCCTGAGCACTTCTCTCCAGTAGCACTTGGCATTCCACCTTGCTCGGTCATTTGTGACCTCTTAATTCCTCTGTCTAGACAGATTCAGCATTTTTTTGTCTTCACTAGTTTGTTCATCTCTGCTGTAAGCGTGGTAGGGATCTGTGCAGTTTGGCCTCTTTTGAGCTATTCACAGTTTGCCCAGGGCCTCAATAATCAAATAATTTTGGGTAGGATGGTGCTGTGGACTGCATGGGGAGGAGACCGAATTCCCTTGGGATGTGACAAAGGACAGGTGATGAAACCAGGCTTCCTGACCTCAGCGGCCCATTAGAACTGCTGGGGGCACTTCTGAAAACTGCAATGCCTGGGCCCTGCCTGCAAGCGGCTGCTTCATTTAGACATGCGGGTAGACATCAGGGCTGACAGATACTGGCCATTCTGCTGTGTGGCCACGTTGGAGTTGAGAAACACTATTCAGTGAGGGGAGCTGGACTTGGGGGGCTTGACGTTCTCATCCAGATTGAACACTCAGTGATTCCGTTCATTCTGTCAATATTTATGCTGGCCATCCAACGTTTTGACTTTAAAAAATTGTTTTAGAAATTTGCAAAAATAATTTCATATAGTTTAGTGATATCTTCTCCTCTTCCTTTTTCTTTCTTACTTTCTCCCACCATCTTTTGTTAGCTCCCACAGCCATTACATTCTTACATGAGGTCATAGTTTTAAACCTTTGTAGAAAGGTGTTGATTAGTCGGAAAGTTGTGGCGAGCCTTTTAGTTATTTTAAAGCATGATTCTGGATTTTGTGTTTGCATGGACTATCTTTGTGGGGTTTAAAAACTACTAAGAGTTAATCTAATTTGCCATTCGGAACTAGGGATGCTGAATAATACTACTTCTGTTTTACATGTGATGAAAGATCAAGACCCAAAGGCAGACAGATTAGGCGGAGGGGTGGATGAGGGCCTGTGCATCAGGGCTAGCAGTCGTTCGCTTTTCCTCTGCGCCCAGATGCCTCCTCAGCCAGCTAAGGAGCATGTCTGATCTCTCTTTGGGGAAGATGTGACATATTAATCTGACCTTCTGGCTAATTGCAAGCACAGAGCCGGAGTGGAGGCATTAGTTAACCAGGAGAAGTTGTAACAGGCAGGCAGACAAGGTGACCTCTGCGTAGGACCAGCCTTCCGTGCCTCTTCCCATGGTTGTGTTCTGGCACCTGTCATGTTATATTGGAAATCACTTATTGATTGATTTTTTTTGATTGATTGACAGAGTCTCTCTCCGTCCCCCAGCTAGAGGGCAGTGGCGTCATAATAGCTCATAGCAACCTCAAACTCTTGGGCTCAGGGAATCTTTCTGCCTCAGCATCCCAAGTAGCTGGAAGTACAGGCGCATGCCACCATGCCCAGCTAATTTGTCTATTTTTAGTAGAAACAGGGTCTTGGTCTTGGTCTTGCTCAGGCTGGTCTCGAACTCCTGAGCTCAAGTGAGATCCTCCTGCCTCAGCCTCCCAGAGTGCTAGGATTACAGGCGTGAGCCACCTCACCCAGCTGGAAATCACATATTTAGATGTGTCTCATCCTTCCTAGATTTGTGAGCCTCCTAAGCTCAGGGGGAGTCATGTTATTCATTGTAGGAGGCATATTCAAATCTTCGTGGGTGAACATAGTCCAGCCAGGCCGAACTGGTGCATACTGTCAATGTTCACATGTGTCTTATCTAGATAGTGTCAGATGGTTTTTTTCTCTTTAAGTGATTTAAGCAGTATGCACTAGCAAGATACTTTCTCAGGTGTTTTGTGTGAAATTCAAGGCACATAAAAGAGAATGAGGAAATGCTTGATTTAATTTAGTTTCCACTCCCCCTCCTTTTACCTTATGACCAGCAAATACACATAACCACTCATCAATAAAAACAAACCACAAGTCTGTTCCTTTTGGAAAATAATTATGCAGGATAGATTATTTTCTGTTTGAAGTGCTTATTCTAACTCCTTGTAGTGAGAACATTTCATTCAAGGAACAAAGCACATATCCTGCCATATTTTTGAAGCTTTAGAATGTTCTAATATTACATAACAGGAAAAATGCCAGAGTTTTAAATACAGGCTGCTTCAGATTTTTAAAATATTGTTACTAGTTGAACAGAAAACAAAACTATAAACATAAAGTGAAATGACTTTGATTCTAAATATTGTTTCAAGAACTCTTTCCTAAATCTACGTGAATGAAATTACACTTGCAGTATGTTTGTAATCCTTTAAAATCCCTGAATCCTTAAAAAGAAAGTTGACCCGAATGTTTAAATAAGGGCTTTATTTATAGAAGTGAATATTTCTGATTCTCTTGGAGTGTCATTTTCTGGCTATTTAGGAAACAATCTTCACTTATGCATACTCCAGAAACTTTATACATTACTGTGTATTTGTTAGTATATGAATTCTAAAGAAACTGGTTTTGGTTGTAAACAAAGTGCAGATTTATTTTCAAAATTGAGCTTTTGTATAAACTTGAATAGGCTGCAGAAGAGAAGTTTAGTAAATTTATATGTATCTAAACAGGGTCTGTTTCTTCATTAATTGCTGGTGATTATTTTAATTATCTAATATTTTTGTTGTGATTTCCCATGTAAAAGGATTAAAAACCAAGCCTCAAACTGTTATCGAATTTATCCCAGTAGAATGCTTTTTGGATTCTCGTTTGTGCCATGGTTGGTTTTGATTTACTTTATCTTCAAATAGAAATGACGTAGATATTATTGCTCTGACTAAACCAAAAAAAGATTTTCACTAAAAGTACTTAGATTGTATCAGTGGGAATAAACTCTACTGGCCTGTGTGTATTTGCCCTAAAAAGGGTGTGTACTTTTGCAGTAAATATTATAACTTGAGGTATATATTCTTACAGACTAAATAAAGTTTCACCTTAAGACATTGCTCAATTCTGTATGTTTATTTTGTGGGGTTAGTACTGGCATCCCTCCTTTCTTATTTTTACGTGTCTGTAGGAGCTGACAACAGCCACGGCCTCAGCCCTTAGCCTATTCTCAGTTGCAGACTGACTTTCCCTTTCTTGAAGATGTCATGCCCTCTAACCTCATCCTTGCCATTTCCCCCTCTTCTGCCTGCGATTCCTTGGTTTCTCTATCTGAAATGTTGGGGCATCCCAGGGGCCCATCTTTGCTCCCTTTTCTTCCCTCCCATATGTGAGCTGCTGACGCCCCAGGCCTGTTTGTTCAGGTGCCCAGTAAGTGCGGTCACTTGGACATCCTCCTGGTCTTACCCGCACAAAAGCAGAGCTCATTGCACTATCTCCCCGCACCTGTCTGCTCTGTACTCCCCGTGTGAGCACAGCCGTCCTCACAGAAACCCAAGCCTGGGCCCAGGAACCACGTGGAGTCTTCATGCTCTCAACCCCCACCCAGGTCTCCACTGAGTCCTGAGGATCCTGCCTTCCAGAACCTTTCATTCAGCTTTTCTCTCAGTCTTTAGTGCTTGGTTCTTAGTTCAGGCTCTCGGCACGCCCCATCTCAGTTATTGGAAGGGATTCTAACTAAACCTCCTCCAGGCAGGGATACACTTACATTCATGTCACATTTCTGTCTTTTTTTTGAGACAGAGTCTCACTCTGTTGCCTGGGCTAGAGTGCCACGGCATCAGCCCAGCTCTCAGCAACCTCAAACTCATGGGCTCAAGTGATCCTACTGCCTCAGCCTCCCAAGTAGTTGGGACTACAGGCGCGCTGCACCACGCCTGGCTAATTTTTTTTTTTGTATGTTTAGTAGAGACGGGGTCTTGCTCTTGCTCAGGCCAGTCTTGAACTCCTGAGCTCAAGCAATCCTCCTGCCTCAGCCTCCCAGAGTGCTGGCATTACAGGCATGAGCCACCGTGCCGGGCCCATTTTACATTTCTGAATCCTTAGCTCTGGCATCCAGAGATTCCTAGAAAAATGATTGGAGATAAAATGAAGTAAATGACTCAGTTCCCCCATGCAAAAAGTAAGTGTAAGCAAATCCGGGTCAGAGTTATAAAGAATGAAGAATTCAGGATTTTATCACAAGTGGACATTATGTCTTTGTTTTTCAAAAAAAAAGTGCCCCAGGTCTGTTCTTGTAAAGGGCATAGAACCTACCACCAAAGCTTTACAGACTTACAGGTGGAGCCCATTTTTCATTTAGTCTCTTAGTATACTTGAGTAAGTTACATTAATAATAATATTTAAATGGCACCAATTTTTTTTAACTATTGGCAATTTATTGTTGAAACTTTATTTGACAAAGTGCCATTTGCCTTTAAATGTTCTGAAAGTGCTACATTCTTTTAATTGAGATCCCACTAATTTTTGTTTTTATACCCCATTTATCTCCTTTATATCCTATTACACACAACTTCTTGGTGCTTCTGAATGGCAGGACGCACCTCACCCTGACCATGACAACCCCTGAGCTAAATTATGCCTGAACAATAAGACTTAACAGAGCAAGGGGAGAGGCTTTGGTCCTTGACTAAAGTGTGTCTTTTAAAGATTCTGATTAAAGTATAGGAGAGATTGGTACTTGGAAAAACTACCACAACTTCAACCCTGACCAAGGTATGATGTATTGGTCAGCTTCTTCTGACCCAGGGATGTAGAGAACAATGCAGTGATCTATTTTGTGTCTTGTTCTTGTTTGTGCCATTTACTGAGTCACCATAAATTCATGTGACTTCACACATTTTCTGTCTGCTTTGATATGTAATGAAAGATACCATTGCTCGCTTCAGATGCAGTGAAAGACGCAGCATATAAAAACGTTGGGTATTTTAATAAGTCTCTAAGGACTGAATACGCTTTGAATTTTCTGTGCAGAGTAGGGTTAGTAGTTGGGAAGATTCACATGACTCTTGATAAAAATAATCTCACACACTTGCTCAGAAAGGTGGCAAGCTTCTTGCATAAATTGGTTAATTTCTACCTTATAGAAATAACTTTACCTGGAAAATCTTATAAGCACTTTTTTGGAGAGAAATTGTGGCTGTTTTTCCAAGGTCCTGTAGTTAATCATTGGGCAAAGGTGTGGATGTGGATGAAACCTAGACATCTGACTCCTTCTCTCTATTCTGTCGTCTTTTTGCATTGATTAGCAATTTTTAGGCCTTGACTTGATATATAATTGTTTGGCAGCATAGGAGTAAGCTACAGTACAAGCAATACTCAGTGCAAGTGGATACTTGGTATCTGTTGAAATTCTGGCTTTTTAAATGTTGTTTAGGTCTTATGCTTTAGGAATCAATTTCTTCAAATATAAAATATCCCTAAAGATCTTTTGACTCTTTGTATGATAAAATAATGTGAAAAGATGTATCGTACTCTATGGCAGACAGATCTATGAGGTATGCTTGGTATGAAATCACAAAGAGAAAAATCTTTTGAGTTGGGTCTTTGGGAATTATGGCATGAACACAGAATATAGGCATACTTTTAAAATCTAAAACCACCTCATTTACTGTACACATTGGTCTTTGACCTGAATTGGAAAGGGATTGGTTCTGCCTCCCTCTGTAATGTTGTTCAAAAGACGTTGGGCCTGTGGGTATTGGGCTTTAAATTGAATTTTCCTTACATAGAAAAATGGAAAAAATTGGTTTAGGTGTTAGGTCACAGCAAAAACTAGGCCCTTCCTTTGAAGATTAAATTTATGCCTGCCTTGTTTAAATTCATGCCTGGTCACAAATATTGTGGTTGTCCATCATCTGTACAAGTGCACAGCTGTATGCACTGCGGTGTGGATTCATCTCTGTGCCTAATGTTTCTTGGAAGAATCTTGTCAGAGGTTAATGATGAGAGGGCATAGCAGTAAGGATGGCACTGTAGCAGCTGAGACTTTTGAGTACATTCTTTTAATCATGATTTTTATGAGAAACCAAAAGCTTTATAGTCTCTGTGTGAAGAAGCCCCAGTGTGTTGCTATGATAATGATGTTAGTCATGAGTTGCTCACTCCTTGATTAAAACCTAGCTTTGTGGTCTTACTATTCACAGTTCAACTATTAGGAAATACAGGACTAATAACCTGATAGTTGTTAATGAAAATATACTAGGATTTAGATAAATATTTTATAATTTCAGAGTCTTCTTCATCCCGCCATTTATTGAGGAAGACTTTCCAAAGTATGCTGCCATGAAATCTAGATAATTAAGTAATGTTTTGGTGGACCGTGTTGGACACAAACCTCTGCAGGAGGTGACAGTATCTCCAGAGAGGACCTTTGGCTTTGGAGTGGGACCCACTTGGGTCTGAATCCAAGGCCTGCTGCTACTTTGAGCTGTGTGTCCTGGAGCTGGTTACTTAACCTTGTCGGGTGTTGTGAGCATGCAAATCCTCTAGCATAGCCCTTGGCAGGGAAGAGGTGCTTAATAAATATTGTCCCCTTCTCTCCTGTGTGGAAGTTGTGCATTTACGTCCTGTGGGGAGGCACTCGCGGCCCCAGACTCCCACAGGCTCCTCCTCCATCGCTCTGCGATGTGAAGAGAGCATGGTGTGTTCACTCCCGTGTGCCAGCGTGTCACTGCGAACTGCCACACGTGCCAAGTAACACTCCTCCTTTCTCGGCAGGTGCCTGAGATCATCAGCTCCATCCGCCAGGCCGGGAAGATTGCCCGCCAGGAGGAGCTGCACGGCCCCTCGGAGTTTGATGACACGTTTGCCAAGAAATTCGAGGTGCTCTTCTGCGGGCGCGTGACGGTGGCCCACAAGAAGGCCCCGCCAGCCTTGATCGATGAGTGCATCGAGAAGTTCAATCACGTCAGCTGCAGCAGGAAGGCGGACTTGTGCTGGCCCTCTCAGAGCCCCGAGTGCGCGAGCGCCAGGGGAGCAGTGCCCTTCCCGGAGAAGCCGGGGTCGGAGCTGCTCTCGGGGACGGGGTGTGCGGGGCCTGCCGGGAGGCGCATGCGCAAGTCCTGCTCGCAGCCCGGCCTGCGCTCGCTGGCTTGCAGGAGGGACTTCCCCGAGGGCGGCCTCAGGAGCGGCAGCTTCTTAAGCTCTTTTGAGGAAAGCGACATTGAAAACCACCTCATTAGCGGACACAATATCGTGCAGCCAACAGACATCGAGGAAAATCGAACTATGCTTTTCACGGTAAAATGTTACTGCGCCCGTGTTCGGCCCCAGTCTGAGGCGCGTGCTCAAGAGAAAACCAGCTTCGCTGAGTAGAGATTCTTAGTGAATTGCTTTATGTGTGAATCCATATATTTTCGTGCCGAATAATTATTTTTTCAGGATAAAATTCTTACTTTAGTCATAAGCCTTTGAAGTCATCAAAGGGAGGGAACATAAAGAGAATCCATCCCATGTCCACGTGTAAATTTTATCTCCCTCCCACCCGCCAGTTTAAAGACACCTTTTAAATAAGGAAAGAACAGTTAAAATACGTAAAAGAGGCCAAAAGAGAGATTTTTAAAAATGTGTATGAATTTCACGTAATATATTTCAACAAAATTTTTTAGTTGGAAAATATTCTCTTTACTATTTTTATTAATTTGTAAAACATTTACCCTTTGCTAATCAGGGTAATTGGCTTTGTGAATAACATTATATTCAGAATTCATGCCCAAACTGAAATACCAGTTTATCCAATTGCTTGCTTTTTTTCTAGAAAAATTTGTTAAACTGACAGCCAAATGCCAGAAAAGGAATAGGCAGGGGAGCAGTCCCTGGTGGTTGGGGTTCCTGGATTCCATGCCGACCTGGGCTCTTCTGGATGGATTTGCCCTCCCTGGGGTCCCCTGGGTCTGAGCTGATGGGACTTGGAGCTGTCCCAGCAGTGAGCTGGTCTCTGACGATGGAGGTTCTTGGTTTTTCCTTGGCCCTCTCTCTGCCTCCTTTTGGCTTAATACTGGCTGCAATTCTGTAGAGAACAAAATTACCTTAAATGTAATGCCAGGTTTTTGTGCTGAATTCAGGGCAGTGAGAGGGCCAAGGGGTAGGGAAGCAGGCTGCTTGGGTTAGTGCTGTGTGGGTGGGTGCAGGTTTCAAATGCACATGGTGTGCAGAGGGTGAATAGGGCTGATTTCTTTCTCTTTTCAGCATTGTGACCTAGTATACTGAAAAGAGTGCTACACTGGCAGTCAGACTTGTGCTTTAATTTGTGATCTGTATTTTTAAAAAAACAGACAAACCTGGTGTCATTGAGAAAGCTGCTCAGTACATTTATAAGTACTTGTTGTGTGACTGCTGTGCATAAGGTCCCTTGCAACATGCTGGAAGTGAATAAGATGGGTCTTGGCCCACGTGGAATTTGAATTCCAGTAAGGCAGACAGGCACCTGGGTGCACAGGTTATTATCTAATTACGGTTGCGATAAATGCTGCAAAGGAGAAGTAGAGGATGCTGTGAGAGTGTTGTCCTGGGGGCAGAAAAGGTTTCTTTGAAAAGTGATTTTCATCACACACAGGTTTCAGTGTGGCCACCTGGGAGGGTCTCCTGGGTTCAGGGAGCAGCAGGTAAGAAGGCTCTTGGGGAGGGATGGAGGCTGGTGCCTGGGAGAATCCCTGAAGCCTGTGTGCTTCCTTTGCTGGGCACTTGTTGCCGGCTTTGCTGCCTTACTTCCTTCAGTCTGCTGAAATGCTAACATGGCATGAAGGAATAATCTTACTGGGAAGGCCAACAGCAACTTCTAATCCTACTTTGCTTTCTTTTTCTCCGTAGCACTTTTACCATTTGACACCATTACAAATAAATGAGTAAAATATTTTGTCCCAGTAGTCCCCAAGAAGATAGGCTTTATGAGAACGTGGATTTTCTTATCCGTTTGCTGCCATTGTCACTAGCGCCTAGAGCACAGCTTGGCATGTGGCAGGTATTCAGTGGATGCTTGTTGGGTAAGAAAAAAGTCCAGGTGACTGCACTGAAGGCAAGGAGGGACAGTGGGTAGAGATGGGCTGGCACCGGAAGCAGGGGCTTCATTAGGCACGGCCTTAGGGCACATGCTCAGGATTTTGTTTTCTTTCTCCTGAAAGGCACATTCAGTCACTGAAAGGTTTACAGCACAGTATGAAATGTCTTTGGCTACAGAGTGAGGTTATACTTGGGGGAGGGCAAGAGTAGGATGAGGAGGAGAGTTAAGAAGCCACTGCAGTAGTCCAGGTGGGAGATGGTAGGACTTTCAGTGGAGGCATTGGGGGTAGAGAGATGTGGACAGAGGGGCAGACAGGTGTGAGGTTAAATTGATGGGATGTGTGATTGATTGGCTGCCGCAGGAAGGAAGGGGATCTCAGGAGCCCCACCCAACTTTAGATTCTAATTTGTTCTTTACAACCCAGTGAACGGCCAAATAATGCTTTGGAGCTTCTCAAATACGAGATTTGAAAGGCTTTTCTTTCTTTCTTTCTTTTAAATATTATCTTCATTATATATGTAAAGATATTGACCTCCGAAGAGACTAAACATACCTAAAGTAGATATTCATTCACTATTTATAAATAAGGGGGATACTGTGTTGGTTCCTTTTCTAGAGAGACACAAAGTGGAGTATAATTTTGAAAGATCTTGCATGTTAAAAATGAATTAGTTTTTCATCATACTTGGTCTCCATGGAAGGACAAAGATAAAAGACCACCTAGTCAATCTCTCCTGTCTGGAACACAGTTTAGAAACAGTGAGTGTGGAAAAGCTCTTCTGAGTGCCAAGGCCATGCCCAAACAGTATGTACATTGCTGGGGCCCCCATCGACAGTATAATTCCTTTTGACTCACACCCGGTTCCTGAGAAGGCGGTCTGTCTGATTCGTATTCCAATTGGAGTGTGGAGTGTAGAGGACGAGAGGGGACTGTGAGTTACAGTGGCAGCATCAGGATGTGACCACTGACTTCCTGGTGCTGAGGAGCAACTAAAGCCGTAGAAAACAACACACGCGGAAAGCCAAGAGGCTTCACGCTCTGGAGGGTGGTGTCCAGGCAGCCTTCCACAGCAGCAGGGCCCGCGTGCACTCGCCCGTGCTCTCCCGCGGCGCGTGTCTGGTAGCACGTCCCAGGTCAGTCAGGTGGTGTCCGCTTATGCTGGTGCTCTTATCTTTAAAAAGTAGTTTATGTGAACACCTGACACATAATATGTATTCAACGAATGGTGGATTATTTTGACTATAATTTTAGAAGACTGGTCAGTAAAAATAATTGTTAGAGAGTTTTGGAAGTTTTAAAAGAGAAAGCTTCTGTTTTCTGGAAGATTCACTCATGTAGAAGCCTCACTTCCTTATATGGAGGATGTGGGATTTGAGGCCTGTTGCTGACTTCTGGATATTTGGTCCTTTCAAAAAAGATGCTTGTTTCACGTGGCAGATGGACTCACAGTTGTCCTGTACTCACTGAAATCTGTAGGATAAGTTAGAACCTTGGAAAAGATTTTCTGCAGTGCTATAGTCAGAATTCTATAAGAGTTTGCCCTTTTTATTCTTTTTTTTCGTAGGTCATGAAATGAGAACGTTTGTATGATAAAGTTGAATTAAACTTTCATGAAAAGCTAGTTTGTTTGTTTGTCTTTTAAGATTGGCCAATCTGAAGTTTACCTCATCAGTCCTGACACCAAAAAGATAGCATTGGAGAAAAATTTTAAGGAGATATCCTTTTGCTCTCAGGTAAATGGAGATGGGTTATTGGTTCAATCGTAATCGAATTTTTAAATGAATTCCTTTAATGTCTGTCATATGACAAAAGTGCTAAAGGTTATAAGATATGTTCTCTAAGTACTGTACTTGATTTGTGATTTTGCATTCCTTTTTTGTTTTTGGTATACGAAGGAAAATTTATAAATACAATTTCGAAATTAACAGTTTTGCTCTTAGCAACAGTAACCTAATGGATAAAAATAGATTTTTTTTCAATTATTGGTAGAAATGTTATGCAGTCATAATTTCCAGGTGTATATGTGTGTGTGTGCGCATGTTATATGTATATGTATTTACACATTCAAACAAATACATCTTTTTAATAGCTATGCATTTTTTCTTTACAAAAATTCATAACTTTTTTTGGTACCAATCATCAGAATTTCTTCTCCCTTAAAATATAATAAATAGTGCTTATCTTTGAGGATGTTTTACTCAGAATACAGTGTCTACTTGAAAACTTTTTTTTTCATAATCTTCTAGGTGTTTCATAGATGTTGGAGGAATCTGTCAATTATGATTAGCTATACCAGTTTTACTCAGGATCTTCCTGACAAATATGAGCTCACTTAAAGTCATGTTTGGCTATTTATTTAAACTCTGACCTTTCATTTTCATAATTAATAAAATATTATGAAAATCTCAGTGTTTGTTGATTTATAACACCTACTTAAATAATAAGATGGGATTTTTTCCCCCTGCAAAATGTGAAAATAATGTTCTCCTTAGATTGAATAGGAACCATTTACAAAGAAAAAGTTTTTCTAAATCATATTCCCCTAAGTTGTAGCCTCTAGCTTATGCTTAATTGGTTATTGGAGAACATTGATTGAGGTGCCAGGGTATGTTAGTGATTCCTCATTTATTGGGAAATATTTGGCCTGAAAGTGAAATTATCCACAGAATTTTTATCCTGATTTGCTACTATTTCTGTTGAAATATTAATTATAAATGTTTGCTTTTACATGTGATAGTTTCATTATTTCCTAAAGAGTACAGTTTATGAGATTATTTGAACTTTAAGCTATCAGTGCTCATATCTGCATGCTGGTGCTTTCAGAAGACATTGATGTATTAATATTTATGGAAGATGTTTTATTTGTATTAAGGTGCCTCTGTTAGCTGATTTCAAAACAAGTTTATGTATTAATATTTATTAAAAAGAGCTCTTAGGAAATTATTGTTGAGCCTTGGCCTAATACCTTACATTTAAAAGCTCCTGCACTCTGTGTGTATAATTTTTGACTCATTCTTTATACCATTTCACTTCAGTATTTTAACCTATTTGTTATTTTAGAAGGACAAATATGTTTTAAATGCTTTTCTTTTTTTTTTTAACTTTTGTGTCTGTGTATGTCTGTGTGCACAGTTGTGTTTCTTCATGAATCTCTGGTCTGCCTTTGATGTTTTGTTTGTTTGAGACAGGGTCCTACTTTTTTGCCCCAGCTAGAATGCAGTGGAGTCATCATAGCTCATTCCAACCTCAAACTCCTGGGCTTGAGTGATCCTCCTGCCTAAACCTCCCAAGTAGCTGGGACTACAGGCACGTGCCACCACACCTAGCTAATTTTTCTATTTTTTTTTTTTTTTTTAGAGATGGGGTCTTGCTTGGTCTTGCTCAGGCTGGTCTTAAACTCCTGACCTCAAGTGATTCTCTTGCCTAGGCCTCCCGAAGTGCTAGGATTATAGGCGTGAGCCACCACGCCCACCTGCCTTTGATTTTTAAGTAATTTTTAAATCTTTAATACTTAAGAAAAGTTCTAATTTTTCTCATTTTAACACTTAACACTAAACTTGAGTTTTCAGATCTTAGTTCTCTTATTGTTGTGGGTAATCAAAGTAACATTTTAGTGTTAAAAACCTAGTCTTCATCATATTTGAGGGATGTTTTTAGATCTGTTTTTATTTTTAATTTATTTATTTATAGAAACAGGGTCTCACTGTGTCACCCAGGCTGGAGTGCACTGGCACAAACTCCTGGGCTCAAGTGATCCTTCCTGCTTCAGCCTCCCAAGTAAGCTAGGACTACAGGCACGCACCACCACACCAAGCTAATTTTTAAAAAAATTTTGTAGGGTTGGGGTCTCGCTATGTTGCCTAGGCTGATCTCGAATTCCTGGCCTCAAGTGATCCTCCTGCCTTGGCCTCCCAAGTGCTAGCATTACAGGCGTGAGCCACCTTGCCCAACTTGGATCTGTTTTTATTTTAAAATATCTGAGAAAATAGTAATTTTCTAGTGGTCTTTAAAATTGTGCTGTGTAAATCTTAAGGTGCATTTCTGATGGTGGTAGTGCCTAACCTGGATACAGTTCAATATCCTGTTCTCTTCTTCCCCTGCCTTTGACAGGGCATCAGACACGTGGACCACTTTGGGTTTATCTGCCGGGAGTCTTCTGGAGGTGGCGGCTTTCATTTCGTCTGCTACGTGTTCCAGTGCACAAATGAAGCTCTGGTCAGAGAGCATGAACAGTTCTTAACTTGGAACCTATTTACAAGGAGTTTGAACCTCACTGATTTTTCTGTTCTTAGCAAAACCAGATGGTCTCATTGACATGACATTATTTGGCTTTAATTATTCATTCACGACTATTTAATAACTCGCTTATAACACATCTGAGACTTTTCTGGGTGTGTGTTTTAAATTTATTATTATTTTGAAGAATTTGCTCAGTTTTACCCTCTGGTGAAACATTTAAAAATGTCATTGTGGACTTTGATCCCAGGAGTTTGCTTTTCATTCAGTATTTACTTTGTATTTTTAGTTTTTACCTTATCTGCTTGAAGAGCCATGAGCATCTGGGAAGTATTTCTAAAGACCGTAATCCTAGCCCTGTTACAATTATTATCTGAAGAATAGTCCAGAAAAATCTTGAAATCTTAAACAGTCTTTTCCATAGATTCCCTGAAATCTCAGCCAGACAATTTTAAATTGATTTTTTTGCTGGCTACAGTTTCTCTTCTCTTTGATTAGGTTGATGAAATTATGATGACCCTGAAGCAGGCTTTCACGGTGGCTGCTGTGCAGCAGACGGCTAAAGCGCCAGCCCAGCTGTGCGAGGGCTGCCCCCTGCAGTCCCTGCACAAGCTCTGTGAAAGGATAGAGGGTGAGTAGGGGACCCTCTCCATCTTGAACACAGTGGGGGTTAAAGTTCCCAGGAAAACCTTAGATGATACACCCTTGTTGAAAGGCTCTGCCTAACAACAGGCTTGTATTAGTCACTGGGATGGTAGGTAGACTGTCCATGTGCAGTGGACGTCCTCTGTATGTCAGGTACTATACCAGGTGCTGGGGGAGGGACAGAGGTAAGAACCCATCCCCCCCCACCATCTCCCCTGCAAGGTACCGTCAGGGTGGTAGAGGAGTTAGGGAACAGGTAACCAAAATGGTTGCATAGCATTTATCAAGGTTGTGCGAGTCATACTGGCCATGAAGGAGAGATCTAGTAAGATGAGAACTCGGGACTTCCACTAGCCTTCTCCATTGGAAGGTCATCGGTAACCTCTACCAGTACAGTCTGAGTGGAGTAGAGGGAGCAGAAGACAGCTCGCAGCTGAGAAGCGAATGGGAAGAAATAAAAGAAGTGTGACTGTTAGTATTTACCACAGTTTCTAGAAACTTGGCTTGGGGAGAAGCTGTAATAAAATGTTGTGATTTGCACTAATATTTATTGAAGACTTAAGATGTGTTAGGCATTGTGCTAGGTGCTGTTATCTATTAAATCTTCACCACGTTAGTGGGAGGAAAAGGGACTATTTATGTGGATAAGTAAGTTGAGGGTTAGAGACGTCTGGGAATAAACTAGTGTGTGGTGAGCCTGGGATTCAGCCCAGGCCGTAAAGCCCTTGTGGTTACCTGCTGCCAAACCTTTCCAGGAGAAAATCACGCTGAGGGAAGACCCAGGGACCGAAGCTGACTTTGTTTTTTTAGAATTGGAGAGATTTGGGCTATTTCAGAGTCCAAGGGTCCAGAGGGACCAGATGGGTGAGAATGCGTGGCGGGGTGTCCCTCCCGAACAGGGTGGGGAAATCGGCCTCAGGCAGGAAGAGAGAATCTCTGTCTCTAGGACTGCAGAGGAGCCCAGGAAAGGACAGAACCGAGGTGAGGGAGGAAGTGGGTGATGATGATGTTTATCTGAGGGAGTCTGGAAGGTGAAGGGGTTCAGCCTGCATTTTTGTTCTGTTTATGGGAGGATTTCCCTAAAACTTTTTTGTGGTTTTGGCGAAGGGCCTCATGATTTAAACAACCTATGTTATTGTAGAAACAAGGATTTGATCATTTCCCATGTGTATTTAGAATGCTTATTATAAGCTGTAATTGTGTAAAGAAAAAGTACATTGCCATTTAGATCTGATTTTCTCCTTTTTTTAGAATTGTAAAAATATACATAAAATTTGTCTTTTCAACCTTTTTTTAAAGTGTGCAGTTCAGTGGCATTGGGTCCATTCACACTGTTGTGTATCCATCACCACCATCCATCTCCAGTGCTTTTTCCATCTTCCCAATCTGAAACTCATTACATGCTAACTCCCCTCCCCCCAGCCTCTGGTGACCACCCTTCCACTTTCTGTCTCTGTGAATTGGACTCCTCCATGTAAGTGAAATCATATAGTATTTATCTTCTTGTTTCTGGTTTATTTCACTTAGCATAATGTCTTGTAGCATACGTCTGAGTTTCATTTCTTTGTAAGGCTGAATAATATTTCATCTTATGTGTGTACCACATTTGTTTATCCATTTATCCATCACTGGACATTTAGGTTATTGTCACCTTTTGTCTATTGTGAATAATGCTGCCGTGAATGTTGGCATACAAATATCTGTTCAAGTTCCTGCTTTTACTTCTCTTGGGTATATTCCCAGAAGTAAAATTGCTTGATTATATGGTAATTCTATGTTTAATTTTTTGAAGAACAGCCATACTATTTTATAGCAGTTACACCATTTTACATTCCCACTGCCAGTGCAGAAGGGTTCCATTTTGTCCACATTCTCACCAAAATCTGTTATTTCCTGGGTTTTTTTTTGTTGTTGTTGATAGCCATTCTAATGGATGTGAAGTGGTACCTGGTTTCCCTTTTTAAATGAGATAAATTAACAATTGACATCTTAAGGTCTGGGAAGGTTCACTTGTGGCATTACAGTGCTCTTTAAAATGAATAAGCATGATTAATATTTTTGACTGTGTTTTCCAAGTTGTTACTATTTGTTGACATTAAACAAAATATATCTGGGAACAAGAAAAGTTTTGCTATAACTAGAGTTCTCAACTGAGAGGATCACTAACCCTTTCCTTAGTGGTTGTCAAGATAAGGTAAACGATGACGGAAATGTCCCCTAAGAGCTTATTAAGAAGCGAGCAATGGCTTTGGCCTTGAAGATAAAGCAGATCATAATCTGCAGGAACTGGAGTACTTCCAGAGTTCCAGTTGATAAATCTTTCTTTGGTCTGGCTTAGCTTTCAGAAAGTTACAGCCGCAAAGCCTAATCAGGGTAAAGATTTTCCTGCTGTTGTTTTGGAATTAATCATTTAATTCATCTTTTACCTGATAAAATCCAGCCAAGGCAGAAAACTACTAATGTGAAAACATTCTTGAATAGTGAAATTAGAAGTCTGGTGAGTGTGGCTGTGCAACCTGAGTCACATGCATGCAGCTGCAAAAAAAAAAGAAAAAAAAAGAAGTCTCATGAGGGTATGTTTTACTGTGTTACCTACATGATGACAAACATTTCTTTCCTTTTCTTTTTAAGAAACAGGGTCCCACTCTGTTGCCAAGGCTGGAGTATAGTAGTGCGATCATAGCTTACTGCATCCTGAACTTCTGGTCTTAAGTGTTTTTCCTGCCTTAGCCTCCTGGGTAGCTGGGACTACAGGAGCACACAACCACACCAAGCTAATTTTTAAATTTTTTGTAGAGATGGGATCTCATTGTGTTGCCCAGGCTGGTCTCAAACTCCCAGCCTCAAGGGATCCTCCTACTTTGGCCTCCCAGACTGCTGGTATTACAGGTGTGAGCCAACGCACCTGGCCTGGGAAGCATTTCTAAAAGTATAGATGACACATTATTCGAGGCATCTGTAGTAGAGGAGATGATTATTTTATGAACAGTTTTAGAGTCTATTACTTTTTGTTATTGCATTTCTAGTAAGTAGAATAAAGTGGCTTATTAAAACTCATTGTATGTTCCTATAAGAATAGTTCTAACAGGAAGTTATTGTCTGACCAAGAACTCTGTAAACTGGAGAGGACCAGTGATGTGGCCACAGAAGAAAGACTTAAAGACTGTATTTTCGTTCTCAGTTGATGTAGTCAACTTATGTCCCAGAATCTGTACAATAGAGGAAATAATACTGTATGTGTTGATTACACTGGATTCTCCACTCTAAAATGCATTTGTAACGTATAAGAAGCACAGCTGTACCCAATTCTGTATTTGAACTGTATACAACCCAGTGGTATTTATTAATATATGGTATTTTGCTTATTTCAAAGTTTAGAGGAGCATTTTGGGAATTACCAAAATGAATTATACTTTCACTAAAAAAAAAAACGTTGAACTGAGATTTCCTTTTGCTCTCAAAACAAATTTTCCTCCATCAAAACAAAGTCATTTCTCAGAACTCCCTCTAATAAGAGCTTTTCAGCACAGCCGTGTGGAGAGGGATTGGAGTCGGGGCATTCCCTGGACTCTGGTTACCTTTCCGCTTTGTCCCATGCCTCCATTTCCTCTGTAAACCCTTTGGCATCTCATGGGACCTCTGAGGAGATGCCTTCAGCATGAACCTTGCTGCAGAAACCGCCCACGCGTGGCCGAAGGTGTTGAGAATACATGCAGAGGGTGCTGGGATCTGGGTGAGACCAGCTGTTTAGAGCTGGGGCAGGAGAGACCTAATGGACTGAGGCATCCTGAAGACAGGATGACACTGGTCGAGGGTCTTCTCATACCTGCTTAGATCAAGAATAGGCTGCATTTCATGATTTCCCGAGGTTGTCGAGAGTGTAGAGTCTAACTCCTCTTAGGGCTTAGGATGTATTCCCCATGTACAAATCTTCCATGAAACAATACAGTTTTTCCAAAATATGATGCTTAGTCTGTGTCAGAAACATCCTCCATATGTTGGGGGAGGACTTTTGGTTAATGGTTACTGAGTGCTTTTTATTCATAAATGTAAACCTGATTTTGCTTCAACATTTAAGTAGTTGATACTGGAAAGCCTTGTATCTGTTTCCCAGGCTTTGTGTGATGTGACAGCTTCCCGAAGAGTACCTGCATTGCACTCTGACAAGCCTGGCTATCTTCTGCACTTTAATCCACCTCTGATTCGACTTTTGTATTGCAGCCACCTGAGTGTCAGGCGACTTGACTCTCCTAGTCCAGGGAGGCAGTAGAGTGCTTGAGACTTTGGTTGCTGGAGGCAGAGGGACATGGTTCAGGTTCTGACTCTGTCCTTTACTTAACTGATGACCTTGGACTTGACATTGACTTTGACATTGACATGTCTCACTTTCTTCTACATTGGGCTTACTAAAAAAAAAAAAAGCCCATTTCAAATATTATTTTGAGGATTAAATGAGATAATGCATGTAAAGTGTCAAGCAAAGTAGCACAGTAATCACTTAAGAAGTATTGGCTATTATTTTTAGGGTGGCTTTTAGGATTCTCTTGAGTTTAGAAAAAAGTGGAGGAGGAAGAACATCTGGAAGTGGAGTTAGCTGCAACAGTTTGAGTAGGGGCAGCAACCTCTGCCACAGTATGCTAAGAGGATATCGGTGGTGGTGGGAGGGGAGGGGCGTTGGCCTTGGGGCAGCTTGGCTGCTGGTTGGCCTCCTGACCTTGGACAAGTTGCCCGGCTTCTCCGGACCTCAGCAAAGTCATCTATGAAATGAAGGCATGGTTTCCCTCTGGCCATCCTTAGTTACGTGGGTGTGTCCAACACTTCCTCCAGCAGAGCCTTGGCTATGCTCTGCCCAGGGCTCACCCTCTCTGGACAAGGAGAAGGGGGCAGCAGGAGCAGGGGGGTGAGGGTTGAGCTGCCCCTGAAAGAAAAGTAACTGGGGCAGGTTTTTTTTTCCCTGGCAAGTTGGGTCAGCAAATCCTTTCATCATAAATCATGTCATGTGTGACATTTATCTCTGGACATCAAGAAAAGGCAAAATAGGCTCTGAGCCATGTTTGTGTGGGGAACAAACTTCTTAAATATCAGATTCTAACAGGCACTAAAATCAGGTAATGACTTTGTTTTTATAACTTTTCCTCAAAACCCTTTATAACATTAATTAAATTACCTTAAGACTATTAATAAGCATTTGGTAAAAGGAAAATTGTTAGCCACATCAATCAATTTTATGTAAAGGGAACCTATAATACAGGGGACAAATGTGGGTCAGTTTTCAAACCAAGTAGTAGTTGTTTTTCCTTAAAAAAAAGTTTCCATGTTTACATGTAATACAAGAGTTTATCATTTTTAAGGAGAATGTTCTGGTTGTGTGAAGTGTTTTAACTTGGAGAAGTAATTTAAAACCACCCAAACCTGAGTTAGAGGTAAAGTTGGTGGTCTTTGCAAATTATGTACACTCTCTGGGCCTCAGTTTCCTTAGCTGTAAAATGGGGATAACAACATCCTTGTCATAAGATTGTTTTGATAATTAAATGAAATGTAGATTTAATGCTTAATATGCAGTGTCTTATATATCAGAGCTCAATTAAAAGATGATGATGATAGCATCACTGACATTATTGATTAGACTTTATGGGGTAGGTAAGAATGTAAAGGGAATGTGTATGGAACAGGTTAATGCTGTACTACCTCATAACTTACACATAGAGATTTTTTTCATGTCCCTTTTTTTCTAGGAATGAATTCTTCTAAAACCAAACTAGAACTGCAAAAACACCTGACAACATTAACTAATCAGGAGCAGGCGACTGTTTTTGAGGAGATTCAGGTACAGTGCAAGTTTTTAATCTCTAGAAGGAAAGAAAAGGCAGGCAGCTTACCTGTGAAATGTTATGTATACAAAATATCAAACCAGTGTTGTCCCACCTGGAGGCGTGGATCTTGAGTTCCTCTTGGTTTAAGATTTAACAGTCTGCAGAGGGGCCAGGTCAGAATTTCAGATTCACATCAGGTCTTAGCTTAGGTAGTAAAAGTGACTAAAGCTGGGAAGCCTCTCCCTTAAACAAATATGCTAGAATAAGAGAAAGGAAATTTTAAAGTGAAGAGAGCCTCAGCCTGAGAGAGAAGACCTGGACTTTGGGCCACATGTGCTCTTCTGCACCACGCGAAACCTCTGCCAGCCCCTTCCCATGCAGGATCGCAGCCCTAACAGTGAGAGTCAAACAAGATGTTTTATATGTAAACTTGAACATAATTGTTCTTCCTCCTCCCTTTTCAGTTTTGAAAATAAATTTAGTTCATATTATCTACTTAGAGCCACATACTATGTTGAACCAAAAAAAAACAAAAAAAACCCTCAACAAACAAAACAAAAACCAAGCTCACCTGCTTTCTGCAGTGAAGTTGGAAGCTGGCTCCTGTCCCTGCATTTCGATGCAGTGTATCTCGGGGAAACCATACTGTGTGTGCTGGCATGCCTGTGGTCTGTTCATTATGAATCTTTAATGAGATCATCAAAAATTTCGTGTCTGCTTTAGCCGAGGGGCATTTTCTATGGTTTCCTGGCACTTTTTTAGGGAGGGGAGCACATCAGAACAAAGAATAAATATCCCTTTTGGGATGGGGGCTAATCAGCAGGTTCTACAAGTAGAGGATTCATTAAACACAACAAGAAGGCTAGCAACTGTGTGAGCTGTGAGCTCTCTCTCCCTCCTCACTGGCGATAGACTGTACAGATAGGATCCATATTCTGTTTTCTGTCCGTGTAAAAAATACAAAGATTGTCTTTTTCTTTTAAATCACATGTTAAAGTTCTTCTCTTACTCCCTTGTTCTGCTTCTGCAGTGGAATTGGCGTATGTTTTGCAGAAAGAAAGCAAAGGAAGATTTTTTATTTAGCAGATAGCCTAGAGGGTAGTTTTCACAATTGTGAATTGCCTTTAAATTTTCTTCTGAATTAACTTGAGACACGAAACTTTGTTGTTTCTTGAAAGACCTTTAGAGTCCTAAGTACACAGTACTCTTAGGCAGATGTCATGTGATTTGTACTTGGAATTCAGAAATGGACAATTTGCTTCCAATTGTTAATGCATTTACAATTGAAGCCAGGACCTTTTCCATCTAATGCTGACCCACTTAAACTATTCAAGTCACTCTGAGGAACATCTTTCTAGCAAGCTCGGAAGATGAACCTCCCTTCCCTAACATGGCTTTTCTTTTTTGTTTAGATAGCACCATGGAGCTTCCTTAGAACAGTGCAGTGAATCATTGTAGATAAAACACAAAATTTTCTTTTGCAGCATTGTGAAGTTCCTAATAGGTATGATTCTGAGATTCTCTTTGACCCATGCAGGTTTTTAGACACCTAGTACATTACAGCAAAAGGATTTTAGAAAAAAGTAGATATGACTAAGGTTCCCTGAAATAAGAAAGCATTCAGTTAGTATCCTGTAGCCTCTTTGTGTTGTTCTAGATGTCTCTGTAATGTTCTGGTTGCCCTGAACGCCAAAGGGAAATCATAGTGTTCACTGGCTTTGAAAAGCCAGTTCATACTTTGTCCTCCATCATTGTAAGCCTGGCTTTTCCTTGAATGATACAAATTCGATGTGGGTCTTTTCTTCTGATGGCTTATTGATGGTCTTGTTGAATTATTTCCTCAATGACCATTCTTGGTTTTATAAACTATTTTATAAACCAAGTCCTTGGTTTCTTTTTTGGTAGCAGTACCTGCTAATGTGTTTGAAAATCATACATTTCAAAAGGTCGTAAGAACAAAGGTGGACTTAACAGTTTCATAAGTCCTCTTATAAATAGAACGGTAAATATTTTCTTTTGTGTAGTCTTTCCAGGAGGGGTATTTATTTCTGAAAAACTCCTGTAAGAGCAACTTTTCATAGGGCAAATGTCATTACTATTAAAATTAATGGTACATGATTACTTAGTTATTAAAACATATGTTATTCAGAGTTTTTGTAAATGAAAGTTTAATACAATAGTAAAAAAGTGGACCCCAAACAATCATAGAAAGAAATCGATAGTAACTATGTAAATGATGCTGGAGATCATCACTTCTGTAAACGGGTGGACTTGCGCGCTCTGAGAGGACTTGGTCCAGACGGACCTGTGGGCATATCACGCTGCAAAGCAGCCTTTTCGTTCATGACCTTTTTTTTCTTTCTGAGACAGAGTCTGACTCTGTTGCCCTGGCTAGAGTGCCGTGGTGTCAGCCTAGCTCACAGCAACCTCAAACTCCTGGGCTCAAGTGATCCTTCTGCCTCAGCCTCCCGAGTAGCTGGGACTACAGGCATGTGCCACCATGCCCGGCTAATTTTTTTTCTATATATTTTTAGTTGTCCAGCTAATTTCTTTCTATTTTTAGCATAGACTACAGGGTCTCGCTCTTGCTCAGGCTGGTCTCGAACTCCTGACCTCGAGTGATCCTCCTACCTCGGCCTCCCAGAGTGCTAGGATTACAGGCGTGAGCCACCACGCCTGGCCCTAGCTTTTGAAATACGTAATTTTCAAACATACCTAATGGGGCATATGTGAGGATGACCCCCATGGAGGTCTTGCTCTCTTTCACGCTGCTGTGTGTGTGCTAAATCCAAATGGGTTGTCTTCAGGATGAAGAATTGCTGTTAGGCCCAAGTAGGGCCAGTAACTAAAATGTCTCAAAGTCTAATTCTCCTAATCTGTGTGAGTGTATTTTTAGGGAATGACTTAATTAGACACCGAATAGATAAATCAAGTAGATTTATACTTCATAGGCATTTTTAATTTATTAAATGACATGACTTTACAAGTTAAAGATTATTGGTCAGAAGAGGTGTTTTTCAGTTTCTGAAGAATATATGTCAACTTAGTTGGATTTTCCATGGTTTTCAAATTATTTCTTGTAAACTTGGGTTATAATTTTTTTTTAAAAAAGATGTCAGAATGTAGTGTCCAAGTGAGCATTGTCTTTTTAAGTAGTTTCCTTAGGAGACCATAGGCTTTCTCAGCACTGTGGTATTCATTAGTCGGTGTTGGAAATTTATTTATTTATTGTTAAATTGTTTTTAGAGGTGGAGTTCACTGTGTTGCTCAGGCTGGAGTGCAGTTGCTATTCTTGGGTGTGATCATAGCTCACTGCAGCCTGGAACTCCCGGGCTCAGGTGATCCTAGCCCTCAGCCTCCTGAGTGGCTGGCACTACAGCATGCCACTGCGCCCTGCTGGAAATTTATTTTTGAATTGCCTTTTCAACAATTTATAAGACTCTCAAAGAAATAAGGTTAAGAAACATGTAATGAGATTAGTTTTGTTACTTCGAACAGGCAATTAATTGTTTGGTATTATTCTTTTTAAAATTGAAGTGTAACATACCAATAGAAACGCACCCAAATCAATGGTGAATTTTTGCAAGGTGAATGAATACACCTGTGCAGCCAGTACGAAGATTAAGAATTAGAGTATTCTCACTGCCTCAGAGTCCTGCCTCATTTCTGCCCCTCAGGTACTCTGCCCTTACTTCTAACACCCTAGATTAATTTTGAACAAGCAAGCTAATTGTGATTATAAAGTGATGTTCCCTATTATATTCTTATTCTAATATTATATTCTATAAAGTGATTCCCCATCATATTCTTGAAACTTGTCTCTGACTAGTGAAAGTTTATCAAAGGAAATCCTTTGATAAAGGATTATTCCTTAAAGGAATAATGATTTGCCCCTATTAAGGATGATGAAGTCACATGGGAAGTTTTAGGGGGATAACACTGATGTTTTTGAACTCCATAGAAAGGATAGCCTCTCATAGTATTCCAAAATTCCTTTCAGTAGAGATTTATGTTTTGACCTTGTATGACATTGAAACGTGTACTTCTCTGCTTTAGTGACTTCCTCTATGATGTTTAGCAAGACTGGTGGCACAGTGTCTGGTTCTTGGCTTCAATTTTTAATGAAAAGCAACTATGGTAGTACATTATGCTCAGTTGTAGTTTCATTTTCTGCTTATTTGAATCGATTTTTCATGTATATTTTGAGGGAAAAATGTATTAGTTCTCTTCCTCTCATTACTGCATGCTTAGCCTTTTTTTGATATTTTGAAATAGATGGTTATGAAAAGTTTCTCCAAGCAGAATATTTTCTGGTGAGGGTAGCCCAAAGATTTAATTAAAGAAATAGGAGCAGAAAGAATGGGTCAACCCTCCCGCACCTGCTGCTTCTCAGGGGACTCCCGTAATCCCTGTCTGTTTCCTTTGGGTCGGTTTTTTTTAAGACTGTTTTTTTAGAGCAGTTTCAGGTTTACAGAAAAGTTGAGTGGGAAGTACAAAGTTTCCCTATAACTTTTTACTGTCCCTTACTCCCTAGTTTCTCCTAACAGAAGATGTTACCATACCATCTTATATTAGTGTGGTACATTTGTTAACAATTAATGAGCCAGTATTTGCTATATTATTATTAACTGAAGTTCATAGTTTACATTTGGGTTCACTGATGGTGATGCTTTACCTATTCATCCCTCCGTCCCTCCCACCCACCCCCCAACCCGTGGCAACCACTGATCTTTTTACCATTTCCATAGTTCTGCCTTTTCCAGAATGTCATGTAATTGTAGTCATACAGTATGAACACAGTCTTTTCAGAGTGGCTTCCTTCACTTAGCAGCATGCACTCAAGGTTCCTCCACATCTTTTCATGGCTGAATGCTCTTTCCTTTTCCTTTTGTTGCTGAATAATATTCCACTGGGTGCACCACAGTTTGTTCACCTGTTCACCTATTGAAGGGCATCTTGGTTGCTCCTAAGTTTTGGCAATTATGGATAAAGCTGCTGGAAACATTCGTGTACAGGTCTTTGTGTGGACATAAGTTTTTAACTCATTTGGGTAAATACCAAAGAATGCAGTTGCTGGATTGTGTGGGAAGAGTGTGTTCAGTTTTATAGGAAACTGCCAGGCTGTTTTCCAAAGTGATTGTACCATTTTGCATTCCCACCAGCAACGAATGAGACTTCTGTTATTTCATGGACTTTTAGACTCATTATATCCATAACCCTTTTAGGATCTAGCAGTATTAAGTTGGCATTGTGACACTTGACTACTATCACTTTATTTTTTTGAGGATCTAATTGAAATTCTCTCTAGAAGAATCCACTTGTTGCATATAACTTGTCAAATTTTGTAACATCAGTGTTCTCGGTCTGGAGTCTGAGTTGACAATGTCATCTCTAGCCTCTAAAACGTTTAATACTTAAATCTGAAATTTGAAAGAACAAGAAGTCCTCGATAAACTTTTCTAATCATTTACTACTTTTTCTTTTTCCGAGTAACAGGAACAACTTCCCTTTCAAAATAATCTTGTTTTGTTTGTTTGTTTTTTTAACAGAGGGCACATCAGAAGGTCTGGGTCAGTGTTATCTTTGCTTTCAGTGCTGACGACATGCAGAGTGAAATCCCTGTTCCTTAGTTAGCTGGGGAAGGTGGTCGCTTTTCTAGTTAATTCATTTATTACACCCCAACTTCGTTTTAAAGGTCAGGCTGGAACTTTGGAATAGGGAGAGAGGAGGAACAGGCCAAATGGGTAATTGTTGATATAAAAAAAGATGTATTTCCAAAGACTAAAAGCTTGGTATATCCCCAGAGTAATTCATTTTGTTTTTTTCATATTCAGAGAAAATAATACATTAAGCTAGGTGGCCTTTTAAAAATTCCCTCTGACTGACATGTCAAATTCAAAGAATTGGGGAGCTGGAGGAGACTGCACAATCCTCGTTTCAGCAGACGAGGAAGCCAAGATTAAGTGACTTGGATTTGTGCACACTTCTGTGCAGCAACTAGAACCTACATGTCCTGACTTCTAGTCCAGTGTGCTTTGCCATTACCCTGTCTAAAAGTTAAAATGCACAGGGAGAATTTTTAAAAAGAAAAAAGAAATTGAGTACATACCACAAAATTTTGTATGGAAGTGCATCTCTCGTGGGGATTCCATAAAGTTCTTCATGATGAACATGTGTGACGTGGGAAACCATGACCCTGAATGCAGTTGTTCTTTTCCTTTCCAGTTTCCTAATTAAAAGAGTTTATAAAGGTGTAGTCATTATGGCTCATGACCTCTGGGTGTTTACATAGATTTTTTGTTTTTTATTTCTATTTTAAAACTATTGATTTGTTAAATATTTCAACTATGCCTCTGTCTGATGTTAAAAATTTATTTTAGGTATGAGGACATCAGAGATCAAAAGCTAAATCTGGCTTAGTGGCTCCACTGTCATTTTAAAAACTTTATCCCCACTTTTAGGATCCTTGGTGCCCCCTAGTGAGATGATTGGGTAAAAGCACTAGTTAGTAGATGGAAGCTTGTTAGCATTTCCAAAGGGGTAGCTTAGCAATTTTGTTGACATTTAAAATAAATATAATCTATCTTGTTTCTGATTTTTTTTTAAAGAAATTGAGACCAAGAAATGAGCAGCGAGAGAATGAATTGATTATTTCTTTTCTGAGATGTTTATATGAAGATAAACAAAGAGAACACGTTCATATCGGAGAAATGAAGCAGGTATGGCATTTTTGTCTCTTGTGATTTTTACCAGGGCACTGTGTAGATGAAGTCTTGAGGATTTTCTGGAGCTCTGAAACCTCTTTTTCTCACTTTGTTTTATTTTCTTTTGTTTCACATATTGGGAAAATTTGGGAGTGTTAAATTATGCTTTCAGAAGATAAGAGAAGTTTCTGTCTGCATTGTAGTGTGAGTGGAGCAGTTGCTCTGATAAAAGGACTGGCTTGGAGCACCAAGAATTAAATTTAAGAGCAGATATTGCCAGGACGAGCTGCAGGGCTTGCAGGGAGCCAGTGTCTGTCACCTTACCTTTGTCCCTTGTAAAATGGGAATGGCATTGTACATCTGCCTTTGGAATTACATAAGGTAACTGGAAGTTCTTTGTGATAATACATGTTATGTGAATAACAGATAGTATTACTGACAAGTCAGATACAACGTTAGAAAGCTTGTTTTATATGCTGTTCAGGTTAGAAGTTGTATTAATGCCATTTTGCATGATGGAAGTACAGAGTTTGCCTCCCATCCTGCTGTCCAGAAGCCCTGTTTAGCTTTCCTCTTTGTGGGGTCCCAAGTCAGAACCTGAGTGGCTACCTATAGGTCTCCTCCTTCAAAGAACTTCAAGTTTGGGACTCAGTATAACATCATGGTACCGCAGACCATTTTCCTATGTCTTTTGGACTCCGTGTAAGCCCATTCATAATAAATCATTATTAGCGTGAAAACATACATGCTTTATATTTGCTAAAGTTACTTGTTGGCCAGAAAATCTAGAGAAAAATCAGTGAAGGATGTTCTAGTTTCTTAGTTTTCCAAAAGTGTGTTGCCTTTTTAAGCACCTACTGAGTGCATGTTCCAAAGGCAATTTCATGCTCTCTGCCCCATGGTGGCCCTCACTGTCTGCTACCTAAACCAAGTGTATAGTTTTTACTGGATGCACACTTAGCAGTGCTTCTCATTAGATTTCTACTTTGCAGTTGGCTTTGGCAATTGTGCCTTTCCTGACCCCTTAGAGCTCATGTACGGTGTCCAACATAGTTTTTTACCTCATTGGCCAACCATAGGGTCCCTTAGCAGTGACCCTAATGCCAGTACATTGTCTGTGTTTTGGCCTTTGCCCATGGTTTGTTGCTGTCCTCTCTTCCCAGATCGTACCCTTAAGATGGTGTTGAAGTTCTGTGCCTCTCCTGTGTGCTCTTAAGTTTTTAGTTAACTCTCTAGTTCTGTTTTCAACCTATCTTTTTCACTTCTTTTTCCCCTCTTGTACCCTTAGTAGCTTTTTTCCTGTTCTGATGGGGTTTTTTTCTGAGTCGGTCTGACTTGTGCCAACAGGAAATTAGGAAATTGATAATTTTGAAATAATTTATAACTGCTAGAAAGGGGAATGAAGCATTTATGGTACATGGAAAGTCTTCTGTTAGTAAAGATTTTAAGTGTGGTAGATGGAAAGTTTTGACCTAACTGTAAACTCAATTTTATGGACTAGGGTAGTATTTTTATGATTGGGGCATAGATCAGTCCAGTGGAGAAATAGATTTAATATTTTTTTTCCATTTTCAAAATGTCAGAAAATTTAATGTAAAAGAGTCTGAGCCTCACAAGCAGGACTGGCGCCTGTGCAGCACTTTCACTGGGGTTTCTAAATACTCTGTGACCCAGAAGGCTCATGTCTGTGTCTGTGAAGAGGTTGCCCTGATCCCCAGGTGTGGTTGCACCCCAGGCTGGACACCCTCATGGGCTCTGAGGAGTGGGTTTTTCAACATAGCAGCTACTTCGTAGATCCATCAGATGTAGCCTTGAGATTCACTGAAAGATTCCTGCTTACATTTTCTGCTATCACTAGTTTGATCACATAGATTTTATTACCTTCTTGTTGCACCTAAAAATTCCTGTAGCCTTTGAAAAGTGTGATTACATGACCCAGACAGAGGTAGAACCGTGACTTTGATAAAGAACTTCTCTGGGCACCAGCTTTCAAAAGCGGACCAAGGCCAATGAACACGATTCTCAGTGCTGCACGCCCTGAGGTCAGCAGCGATGCCGGATGTGCTCTTCACAGATGGAAAGAGTGGCACCTAGAACAGGCAAAACTTAAGTGTACCATTTGTTGAGTTTTGGGAACTGCTACGTTCAAGTAGCTAAAACCCCTGCCAAAATACAGACTGTTTCCATCACACTAGAAAGTACCCCCATATTCCATTTCCAGTCAGTCCTCACTACCTCTTCCCCCAGGCAAGTACTGTTTTTATTTTTTTTAACCCTAGATTAGTTTTGCCTGTTCTAGAAATTCTTATAAATGGGATCATATGGTATGTATCTTTTAGTTCTGATTTCTACTCAACATAATGTTTCTGAGCTTGTTCCATGTTGTTGCAAGTATCAGTAGTTTGTTCCTTTTTATTCCATCGTATTAATATCACAGCTTCTCCTTTGTTTTTTTGGTGAACACCTGAGCTACTTTATTACGAATAAAGCTGCTGGTAGATAACGTTCGCCTACCGGGACAGTGGGTTCCGAACTGAGAATTTCAGTGTAGCGTCAGAGTTTAAAACTTGTCTCCAAACTTTCACGCTTAGAGTTTAGCCATTTATCAAAGGATCGGCAGTGTGATAACTGCAGTGCAATTCACTGTGCAGCCTCCAAATTAGAAATTATTATCTGAGAACCAGCATCATCTTCTTGAGAGAAACTTTCGATGCTTATTTTAAGATAATAAGAATATGTTATATTCTAAATGCAAATTATTTTCAAATTGTATTAGAGTTATGGCAATAGACAGAAAAAAATCTTTTTGGATGGTAGAGGAGAGCAGAAGAAACATTGAATTAAATACACAAAGAGTCTTCGGGCTTGGTATAAACATGCACAAGTATCCTTTTCATCCAAGTAGAATTTGCTAACTGATGCTGATTTCTTTAATCTTTTAGCCCATATTTTCTTTATATATCAAAATAATCAATTCAGTTTGCTTCGATTTTATGAAAACTTTATTATGAGTTTGAAAGCAATTCTGCAGCTTCTTAACTGTGTTGGTAAACTGGTCTTGAGTCCAAGGCAGGCCCCTGAGGGCCCCTCGTAGCTAGTTGCCTGTGCCCTGGAGGCTGCCTGGAGTCTTGGCAGGCTCCTGCTCTTGCTCAGTGATTGCATGGGACCAGGTGCCACTAGTGAGGCGCCTACCCTGGTGCATGGTATTTAGCAGGCGCTTAGTCGGTATTTGTTGAGCAAGTGTCTGTTACCTCAGGTGTGTGTTTCTCATTGCCCACTCACTTTCTCAAGCAAGTGAATGCTGTGTCTCCTGAGTATGCTGAGTGGTGTGAAAACACAAAAGTAAGTGGTAGTCACCCTTCTCATAGGAATTCCTAAGCTTACTAGCCATTCTTTTGACGCATATTTTAGTTCTCATAGAAGTAAAATTATGGATAATTGGATAAAGCCTAATGTAGCTCTTACCAGAATCTTTTCTTTCTCTTTTATGCCTTGAAAAATATATAACATTTGTTGGTGAATTAGGATTTCATTATTTCAAAGAAGATGTAGAGTTTTTGAACAGCAGATCACTGAATTTAAAAAAATGCTTAATAGCAGTAGGAATGAGTGGAAGGCATATTAGAACATTTTATGCCTATCAGATTGGCTGAAACTTTAAAAATGTGACAATACTCTGTAAAAGTGAGTTCTCATATGCCATTCTGGAAGTATGAATTGGTACTATGTAGGAGAGAGACATTTGATAATATCTAGTATAGCTGAAGGTGCACAGTCCCAGTGATGCCAGCAAGGAAATTCGTAATTATTTACTTGCAAAACCTTTCACACAAGTGTATAAGGTGCTCTGCAAGAGAGGTCACCGCAGCCTCCTTTGTAAGAGCAAAAAAAAGGGGAGGAATAAATGTTTAACAACAGGAACATGAATAAATTGGGTTATGCTGTGAAATACTGCACTCTGGCTGAAGCGAGTGAATCAAAGAACATCTTTGTCAACATGATACATCTCAAAAACGTTGAAAGAAGCTAATTTACAGAAGGATGTGTACAGTAGATGTACAGTTTCAATTACATATAAACCACTATCAACGTTTTATGGTTACATACATACATGTAAAAGTACAAAACATGAATTGATACAATAAACACCAAATTCAGGAAAGTAGTTATTTCTGCACATGGCCGATAGGGGACAGGGAAGGGGTGGGAGCGGTGGTCAGGAAGCTTCAAGGATGTCTTCCTAGTAAAAGTAGGAAACGCACAGGGAGAACAGATAATAGTCATGATAGCTGACGTTTATTGAGTGTCTGGTATGTTCTAAGTGTTTTAATAGGCACTAATTTAAATCTCATGACAGCTCTGTGGGGAAAGTTCATTATCCATGCTCAGTCTGCAGGTGGAGGAATGAGAGGGACAGCAGGTAGTGACCTGGCCAGGGCCACATAGCCAGGGACTAGCAGAGAAGCATTCACCTGGGTATTGAGCTCCAGAGCCCCAGTCCTCACTGTTCTCAACACCTGGCAGATGCCGACTTGGCCAAAGCCGGGTGGTGGTGCAAAGGTGTTTGTTAGATTAGTCTCTACACTTTCTCTAGGTTTGAAATCTGTAACAATCACATCAGAGAATATGTTGGGGATTAGAGTCATGGGAGATTTGCTTATCTGTGTGTTTCTCTAGCAGTCATTGTCTAGCAGGGAGCAATCAGGTGAGAATTCATGTAAGAAACAATTTAATGGAGAGGTCTTTCATATGTTTTTTTTAAACATACATCTTGTTAACAAGTAACATTAAACTTCTTTTAGTGGTTGTCAGACAAACTCCATTGTGTTTTCACTGTCATATTGTGGTTAGTTAAGGGAGAGCAGCTTAGTTGCAGAGGAGGAGGACAGGATGATGGAGACAATACACTGGGAGAGAGGAAAAGCTGGGAGCACAGAGATCTACAGAGAGGGATGAAGGGGGGTCAGTATGGGAAGAGGGAATGGGTTCTTTAGGTGACAAATTTATTTTGTCTCATCCTCTGAAATGCCCTCAAAGGTAAGTTATTGCTTTATTTTGAAAAGCTAATAATAGCTACCTTTGTACCAAATACTGTGCTCGATACTTTACCTGTTTCAATCTTGCAACAAGGTGTTATGATTAGATCTTCTTATTGGTCTCAATTTACTGAAGAGGCTCAGAGAAAGTAAGAAACTTGCACAAGGTCAGTTAGTAAATGACAGATCTCTGACAGAGTCGCAGAGCCTGAGCTCTAAACTCCCTTAACTGATTGGTTTCAAGGCACATTGCCTCATTTCATTTGGAATAGTCAAAGCAGTACTTTGAGTCAAAATTATTTCCTGGACTTGCAGCTGTGTCACTAAGGAGCAGATGAGATCACAGACAGAAGCAGAATGATGGCCTGTGTTAAAAAGATGCATCCTAGAGACTTTTCATTCCCTCGAAAAGGAAGGAAGGCAGGCATTTGTAAGTGACCGAACTTTTCATTGTTTCACATTTTAGACTTCGCAGATTGCAGTGGAGAACGTTGGCAGTGAATTACCACCCAGTGCCACTCGATTTAGGCTAGATATGCTGAAAAATAAAGCAAAGAGATCTTTAACAGAGTCTTTGGAAAGTATTTTGTCTCGGGTAAGTAACAT